>APFE030809734.1:0-14068 GCA_000404065.3 Pinus taeda
AAAAATATAATCCACTATAGTGTTGGCTAATTTTTTTAAAATAGAAGCATGTAGATATAAAAAAGGGTCAAAACTGCTTTTCATGTCATCACAGTGACATTTTCATATCCTAGTTTAGGAATTAAATAACTGAACCTACTTATAATAATCAAAGCGCCCTCAGACTCTTGAAATAACCTATGTCAATTTTCTCCTTTAATGGGCATCACTATGAGTTAGTTATTCTATATGTTAGTCTTCTCATCTTATAGGCATCACTATGATTTAGTTATCCTATATCTCAGTTTTCTCCTCCAATCAACACTAAGAGTTATCCTATGTTAGTGTTATACTATGGGTGTTTCCACCTAATGGTCAATTCCTAAACTTCTATTTGTTAAACCACTCACATTTCTATAATCTACAAAACAATTAGGTACATGGCAACGACTTGAGGAATGTTAAGATGAGCTTGTGTCAACACTCTTTGACACATATCTAAACACCATTTTTCAAAATCTCAAGTTGTTTTCTTTACCCCTTTGCTCAAGTAGCATTGTTCTCTTCTCATGTTCCTACCTTTCTTTCTTTTTTAACAAAGATATCTACTAATTTTGCTATGAAATTAGTTTAAAATCTCAATGATTCTCTTACTACTCCATTTTTAATTATTTTTTGTGAGCCTCTATAATTCGTTCTTTCCTTTTCCACATTTGCTCAAAATGTGATTTACTAGTTTCTTAATGCCAAAAGCACATATTCCTATATGTTGATGAATTATTCAAGCCCTAATACAATTGAAACAATTGAATTAAATTCTTGACTATCACAAGTATAATATTTCATCCAAGGCATCCAATATTCGAATATGATAACTTCTTGGAGCCTATCATAGCTCTGATACCAAAATGAAATGGACCCACTCGCAATAATATTGTTTATGCATGCGCACAAGTGTGTCATTGACTTGCAAAAAACAGTGGTCTCACAAGAAAGCACAGGGGCAGAGGAGGTCCTACCAGATGAATCTCATGGATGGGTGGAAAAAGGTAATAGACAACGAAGGTGAAACTTAACCCAAGAGCTTATTTATCTTTCTTGGAAAGTACAGATATGTGAAAATACTCCTGGATCAAACCTGTTGACCTGAAAACTTAGTCATGTTTTATAAAATTCGAACATGCGTTCGCAAGTTCTTTAAGAGGAAAAAATAGAATAACTAAAGTGGTAATGATAACCCTGGACTCATAAGAGTAATTGAAATTGTCGTAGTAGGCTAGGGCATGAAAACAATATTACTGGTGGATCTGTAATGAATAAAAACGCAATGTTATTTTCTTCTAAGAACAGTGTGAGTAGTAAATCTATAACGATTAAATTATATTGGAACCTTTGTACTAATTATTGTGTAATAGTGAAGAAACAATAAAAATAATATTAACCTGAATGCCACCTGTAGCTACGGACTGGTGGAGTAAGCTGAATGGCTTAACTTGTAAGTTGAGAGACACCAGAACATGTGAACCTTAGTTTTCCAAGATGGGACACTTGTGTGAGTCCGAGTGAAAAAGAAATGATTTAATGTGTGAGGAACAAACTAAGCCATAGGTTGGGGAACCCAGACAATGTAGAAAATTCAACTAAGTTATATTATTCTTCTAATGAAAATTAAGTAGCAACCTAGACTCCTAATGAGAAACCCTGAAGAAACCTCCAGGCTTAAGCAGGAGTGGCATTCGGGGAATGAAACTCTAAGAAAACCCTGACAAGGATTAAATCCCATCAAGTTCGTTAGTAAAAGCGGAGCGATATTAAGAGAAAATAAAATAGAAGAATCTCTATTCATCAAATAGTAAACCCTACCCATTTCCTAAGTTATAAACTCATCAACTATAAAAACAAAATAACCTTCAAACAGAGACGCATTTTCACAAGTGAAAATGATCTCAAAAACTTATCAGTACGCAAGGTTTTACAGCAAAAGGAAATCATAATATTCTACACTTAGTAAATCAAGAATAACAATGTTCAAACAGTATCCAGAGAAATGCTTACAAGTCAATTTAAATAATAGAGAATGCAACCTATGTGTAAAATTCAGAATAAGACTTTTGTAGAAGGAAACAAGATAATATTTATGACTTCAAGAAACCATAAATAAATTAATAATACAACTATGATTAAGGCTATAAAATGTCCACAGCTTCCATACAAAGTCCATTAGAAAAAAACATATAACTTATACAGAATGTCTACAAGGGTCGAGGTTGCTTGACAAGTCTCACTTCTAGAAAGGAGATTAAAAATACCAATAATTTACCGACAAGGAAATTACCAGGCTCTCGGCTAGAAATACATAACTACAACACTGTAGCCAAGAGACCAACCTGAGTAGCAGGTCTGCAAAGAAGATTCGTAAGGGTTTAGTGAGGCTTTAGAAGAATCTTCCCCTCTGAGCAGCCATATAAAACAAACAATAGAACGAAGCAGAGCACTCAGAACTCTATGAAAGCAAAAAGAAACTGTCATATACCAAATGGGAAACACCTCGTACCATTTCTTACCCAGAAAAATTTTGTACTAGTGAATGCTAGATTCCACAAATGTCAAGGGATGGTAGCATAGAATTTCTCGCATTCAAACCCGTTAAACACTAAGAACATGGGAAAGGAAAGTGATTAGTATCATACAACCTAGTGTTGAAGAGAAATAAGGATAAGAAAAAAATAAAACATGATATTTAAGAGAATTATACCTCCAAGATTGAATTGGGAGAATTCAATCGCTTACTGTTAAAAAAGTAGCTCCATCTTTCATGGCTGGCCCCTGAGAAAGATTTCCTTATACTTCCAAAGATTCGGACAGAGGTGGTAGGAGTAAATATTGAACAGGCGCCAAGAGTTTGGGGAAACGAATGAGCCAAATTCCAACAACCCTGAATTGGTAAATTTTCCGAACAGATCATAGCCCTTAGATCAAAGAGCTGAGCACACCACCATTGATGGAAGGGAAAATCTCGAGGCATCCAGCTAAGGGGGGGTGGCCTGCTCGTGCCACAAAGCCATGGCAGAGCTAGAGTGAATGTTCAAAAAAAAAGCAAGCGAACAGTCCAGAGATAGTTAAGCCTTGGTTAAAAATAAATTCATCACATCAGTTAGTTATGGGTGTTTAATACAGGTATAATACAAATGGATAAGTGTTACTTATAGCACGGATTATGTGTACAATAGTCGTATTAAAATATCAGGGTAAAGATTGAACAGTAAGATTTAAACTCGGACCAAAACCCAAGTAATAAATTTGTCGGAATAGTATTTTAATTTTCCAAGCAAAGTTTCCCTGGTTTCATTTGTTTTTATTTATTTTTATTGCTATATTTAATCCAGTTTTTATTGATTAATGTTTAAGATGGAGGTATGAAAATTTTGAATCTAATACACAATATAAATAGATGGTACTTTTAACAATAGGTGATATTTTATGTTAAAAATGGAAAATATTTTGATTTAAATTTCCTTACTACATTTGTTATGACAAAAAAAGAAATTGGTTGACTTAGGGTTTTTATTTTATCTTTCAAACACAAAACACAACTTACTATCTATAGTGTTGTTTTGTTTTTGTTTTTTTTCTAAAATATAATAGGAAAGCTATTTTAGGTCATTTAATTTGTTTTGTTTTTAAGATTTAAAATAAAAATTATTTGATTTCTGATTTCACATTGATCATTATTGTAAAAAAATATATAGGTTATTTATAGTGATGTAAAATTAAAATTCTTGTAATTGGGTATGAATTTTATTTGTGATGAGGGAAATTAATGGTGACTATGTAATCTATTCATGTGATCTTAGTTAATCATTAATATTAAATATTTTATTTTTTTCCTCTTTTCATGATCATTTTATAGTTCTTCCATTTAGGAGATAACAATTAATCAAATTAATTTAATGAGGAAATTAATATTATTAAAATAAAACTAATGACACAATAGTTAATGTGAAGCTTCTATAGGTTCTAAGTGTTTTAATCTAGCTCAAATAGCATATGTAATGATATAAAATGGAAACACATAAAATATTTACTTATAATAATGTTAGTACTATAAATAAACAGAATGAAATTATATCTAATTATTTTTTCATTTTATGTTTTTTTTAGGAGGAGGAGGGGGGGATGAGATGGAAGAGGAGAAATAGGCAGAGGTTGAGGAGGAAGCGTAGGAGTTTGGGGAGGGACAAGAGGATGGGAAAAAGGGGGAGGAAGGGGGGAAAGGAGGTAGGGGAGGAGGTGGAGGGGGAGGAGGAGGAGGAAGAGGAGATGGGGGAGGAGGTGGAATAGGTAAACAGGGAGGAAAAGGAGGGTTGGGAGGGGGAGGAAGTGGAGGAGGCTGTCAGTGGGAGAGGAGCTGGAAGAGGTTGAGTGGCACGACAAGGACGAGGAGGTAGTAGGGGAGGGGGTGAATGCGGATGAGGAGCAAGGGAGGGAGAGGTGAGAGTAGGGGGAGGATGTGGGGAGAGAGAAGAAGGTGGAGTTAGGGCAATGGGGAGGAGGTAGAAGGGGGGAGCCAAAGGTGAAGGCGGGAGAGGGGGGAGGAAGGAACAAATATGGAGGTGGGTGAGGAGGGAGGGAGATGCAAGGGAGGAGTGTGTGGGCAAGCTAGAGGAGGAGGAGGAGGTTGGGGTAAGGACAAGAGAAAGGGGGAAAACAACTATGGTCGAGGCAGAGAGAGCGGTGGTGGGGGAAGGAGGGAAATAGAGTGCAGGAAAAGGAGGAGATTTTATGGGAGTGAGTGGTGGGTAAGGGGAGGGGAGGAGGAGGCTTTTGGGGGGAGGGGAAGGGAGGAGGAGGATGACAAGGAGGAGGAGGGTTTGGGGAGGTGTAGGATAAGGAGGAGGAGGAGGAGGAGGAGGAGGAGGCTAGGGAGTAGGGTGCGGGGCAAGAGGAGGAGGAGAAGGCTTGGGGACATGGGGGGGCAGAGGAGGAGGAGAAGGCAAAAGGGGGGGAGGTAGAAGTGGAAGTGGGAGAGGCGAGAGGAGGCAAAAAAGGTCGCGGAGGGGGAGATGGGAGGAGGATGCAAGGGATGAATGGGTGGGAAAGATGGAGGAGGAGGAGGCTAAGGGGTGGGAGGAGGCTGGGGGCTCGACAGGAGGGCAGGAGTAGAAGGAGGAGGCTGGGGGGGGCCAAGAGGAGGTGGATAGAGGGAGGGATGTGAGGATGAGGAGGACTACAAGGGAGAGGTAGAGAAGCAGGAGGAGGAGGGGGAGGAAGAGGAGTGTTAAGAGGTGAAAGTGTTGGGGAAGGAGGAGGATGGACAAGAGGAGGGGATGGATTGTTAGAGGAGGGGGAAGATGTGGAGGTGAAGGAGGGGTGGGAGGACGTGGTGGTGAGGGAGGAATTGGAGGGGAAAGAGAAGGAGCGAGAGGGGGAGGAGAGAGAGGAAGAGTGGGATGGAGGTGGAGGAGTAGGGATTGAACACTGGAATTAATGCATAAATGATATTGTGTGGTTGGAATGTATATGTGTAGGGGTTAAATAACGATTTGGTAAAAAGTATTTAACATGGTGTTGATTCAAAATTTAGACATCATGGAATGTAGCTCTAACCAATGAATGACCAGATGGAATTCTAAAATGGCATTGAGTGTGGATGGAATTTGCAGAATAAAGACTTGAGAATATGTGAAGAATATTTCCTGGTGAGCACTCATGTGCAATTAGGAAAAAGAGAATGATCTAGTTTAGAAAGGAGTGGATATTGTAGAAGGAATGATTGTCTGTACAGAGAATCGTAAGGTCTTCCTTCATATCTATCTTTGTCAGAGAATCTCTGACTTGGAATAAAGAAGAATGATTTACCTTATGATAGGTGGGATAACAGGGAAGAAAGGTACCACTAAGGGACATATATATGCTCAAATATTTATCTTTAGAGCTAGTTGTCCTATCAGTAATAGGAGGAAAAGAACAACAATGAAATAATTTGAAACAATTATGTATCAATTTAGACACATACAAAGAATAAAATGGTGAGTCACACATATGTTTGGTAGGGTACTAAATTATCTTATTTAATGCTTGAAGTAGTAATGTTTAAGACAAGAAAGGTTGGGAGTTCTCATTCATTAGGAATTTAATAACCCTTGAAGGGGAAGGGACATGAGTATGTGGAGAGAAGCTAGAGAAAATAGTGAAGGATAGTATAAGAACTCTTAGTAGGACAACCATTGCTCCAAAGTCAAGAAGATTATAAATTCTTGAAGGTAACAAATATCCATCTTGTGGAAAAATGTGAAGAAACTAGTGAACACGAGCATTAAATTATATCATAGATGATATATAAAATAATTAAGTGAGTAGAAATTAAGAAGAACGTGAGATATTTTTTAATAAAACTAAAATATGGAGAATAAAAATAAATAATAAATTTGAAGCTCATTGAAATTTGACATGTTGTGAGACTCTATGAGATTGTATTGATGGCAATGATCAAAGCTAAGGGTGTGTACTTTTCATGATATTTTGTTTTTGAAATGATGAAAGGAAATTTACGATGCATGGATCTTCAATCACTCAGAACAAAGAGTTGTTTACTTCCACCTTTATAAGATAAGTATGCACCCTCGTTATTTTTAGTTAAATCTTAATTTAAAACTAAAAACCTAAATTTGAAACTCATTTGGCCACTTTTAATTAATCCTTAATTTAAGTCTCAAAACCTCAATTTGAAACTCATTAGCGCACTATGTTAGTTATTCTTTAACACTATGTTAGTTATTCTTTAACAGGTGGATTGCATTGCAATTCTATTACATTACAATTTTGCAATAAGAGTTTTATGGTACATGGGCTAAAGTCTCATAGGAAACTTCACCTCAATCAAAAACTCAAAACCTAGATTTGAAACTCTTTCGTGCACTATGAGAGCTATTCTTTCACTATTGTTATGCATTGAAATTCTATTGCATTACAATTTTTCAAAAAGAGTTGTAGCGTACATTAGCTAAATTCTAATAAAAAAACTTCAACAAAAACCATTTGGAAAAAACATAAGACCATTGCTACATGTAGTTTTAACATTTCTATATGTAATTAAAAATACATATCAATAATAGTAAATATATATTTTTAATATAAACTAAATTTTATAAAATCTATATAGAGTTTGAGAAATACAACATTCACTAATATTTACATATTCAATAAAAAAAATGAACCAAGGTTAATTGTGAATGTTGTGTGATAATTATATTAAAGCATAATATAACCTTAATTAATCACAAGTTGAAGCCATATAATATAATAACAAATGTTCTTAATTTTGGGAAAACTATAAGAACTTTTGTAAATATTGATCAATGGTTAAAGTTTTGATTTCATTTATACGGTTTATTTTTTTGTGATTTTTTAAATTAATAAATTTAATTTGTCTAAACTTTATTTTATATTAAATTTTATATTTAACCAACTTACAGTGTTCACAACAGATCCGCGTGGGGGCAAAATATATCTCAGGCAGAAGCTTTCTTCTCACCTGCGGAATCCCCTGCGTCAAGAGGCGGAATACTCAAAAGACTCTGGCCCCAAGCTGCTCCAGAAATCTTCTAAATATTCCTCTGCCCCCTTTCAGATTCAAATAGCACAAATCTTTGGCAAAACCGTCAGGCAATGGGTAAATCCAACAGATCTGGTATAGAATCTCAAAGCTAATCTGGAGCATAGGCTTGGGATTCCCTCAGCCCTTCAGAGACTTATCTTTCAAGGTAAACAGCTTGAAGATTCTCTTCCTCTCTCTTCCTACAGCTTAAAGAGCAACAGCTCTCTAGTGTTCTCCTTTCGTTTGAGAGGAGGAGCTGCAGGGCAATCCTCTTCTGCTCCTCCAAACTCCTACAAAGCTGCAGTCCGCCCTGAGATGTCAGCAACCCCGGAACCTCCCAAACCCAAGCCTTTTTTGGTTGACAAATTGGAGGAAGTTCCCTCTGTTGAGATCTCCTACCCTGATCTTGCAGACGACACCCAAAACTTCGCTGAAAGGGCCATCATCTGCAGATTCAATGGGCTCTGGCCGCGCTCTCAGGATCTTTATGACTGGATCAAGGAGAACTGGACTGACCGTTGCAAGGTTTATTTCTGTGCAAAGGGATATTTTATAGTGCTGTTCGATGACCTTGAGCACTGCTACAACGCCCCGGACGAAGGCCCTTGGTTCATGGGTTCAGCTGGCCTCTTCCTAACTCCATGGTTTCCAGACTTTGAACCAGCTTCAGCAGTCATCACTAAAGCCCTTGTTTGGATCAGACTCCCAAATCTCCCAGTTCACCTATGGCGCACAGAAGTATATAGGCAAATAGGAAATGCCTTGGGTCACTTTGTAACGGGAGATTACGAGAGAGAGAGGCAAGGGCTCTATACATATGCCAGAGTTTGTGTGGAGCTTGATTTAAGCAAGGGATTGCCAAAATACATCAATCTCAAGATCAAGGACTCTATCTGGACCCAGTATATAGAGTACGAAAACACTGCCTTCCGATGCCGCCATTGTCACCTAACAGGGCACCTGCATAACTCCTGCCCATCGCTGTCAACAAGAATGAAAAGGGGCCTCTTCGCTCATTCCAAGCCCAAGCGGTGGGCTCCCTGTCCACCGCCGCCAGCTGGAAGCTCCAGCTCCCCAAGTATGGAAAAGGAAGAAAGCGAGTCAGAACCAGATCAGACGCCTCAGCTGATGGATCCGCCCCCAGACAATATGGGGCACACCCATGTCATAGCTAGCTCCCAGAAACGCCCCCATGAGACTTCATCCTCCGAATCAGAGAAGGATTCCCCGGAGATAGAGAATTCCAGTCTTTAAGTCGTCCTAGCCCATTCTCCCCATGATGGCTGGACAAAAGTTAACAAAAAGAAAGGGAAAAAACATTGTGGTGCAGTTACTGACCCGCTGGGGTAATAGCCTGATAGTCAGTCTTTGCTTTCGAATCTTCTGTTGTAGCTCTGAGATTGTATCCTTCCTCCGAGACCGAGGTTGATGAGTCCATCATTTCCGGTCTATCGGTCTCTTGCTCTTCCTATAGCTTTGTGTTTGTTTCTTTCCTCCGGGACCGAGGTTGATGAATCCATCATTTCCGGTCTGCGGGTTTTTTTGCTTTTCCTGTGTGTACTATATTTTACTTAATAGATTTAGTCTTTACCGAGAAAAAAATAAAAATAATATTTGCTAAGAATTCTCAGCCTCGGAGATATTTTCTACTTAATACTAGATATAAAATTTCCCCTTTGCTTTGATGTAATGAAGAATATAAGGGATGGCGGCTGGTGGAATGAAGAAAATAAGAGATGATGACTAGGGTGTGCATGGGCTACAAGAAATGAGGTGAAAGGAATTGGAATTTGCCACTTTCACCTTCATCTACTTGCCATTGGTGGTGAATCCCTCATTTAATCTTTACATCAAGTTATTTTTCCTTCCTGTCCATTGATTCTCTAATAGAAAAATACTTATCAAATTACTTCTCTTCAAATAGGTTTTTCAACTCCTTGTTGTCTAACTATTATACTAACTATTGTATTTTCTTCTTCAATAAAAATTCTAAGATGTGTTGATCAATACACAATTTTTTGAACTTCCAGAAAATGTGCAATGAGATTGACTAGAAGACAAAATATGTAATGAACTCTAATTTCCTATATGATAAAAAAATCGATTAACGAAAACTCATATAAAGCAACAACTTTCAAGTTCAAAAATATAGCCCACAAATAAAAATGTTCATTACTTAGTATAACATGTTACAAAATAAGTATCATTAAAAGATTTAACCTTCAAAAATGATAATACACTAAACAGTCTCCTGTCCTCCACTAATTACATGTATTTCTCCTCTAGCCTTTCCCTCAAAAGTATAATTTTGTTAATGGAATGTTGTTCCCATGACAAAAGATCCCGTAAAATGAACACATAGGAAGCTAGTGCATGTGTAATGTTTCCATACAAATACCCAAGTATAGCATATTTCCCTTTCCTAATAATTATTTTGAAATAAAATACAGGATAAATAGTGGATTCCCTAAAAAGTGAAGAAGCTTAGGTCATGTAAGAAAGTGAACTCGAAAGAAATTTTTTTTCCTTAAACCATTAGATGTATAAAAAAGTAATAATAGTTAAGAAAAATATGTGGAATACCCAAAGAATAAACAAATCCATATATGATTCCTAATACCCTACATTTCTCAAGTAAACATAAACAAGAACAACATAAGTCTTCTTATTCAAGAAACAATGTTAACTTTAACCCAACACTTTTTAAATCAATGATAATTAGATGAAACCAATCATTCCCAAACAAATGTTTCATTGAACAATAATATGAGAACTATAAGTCTTGAAGGGGGTAATAAAACTTTTAAATGAAATAAACACAAAATTTTAATCTTTAAAAAATCTTTCAAATTCTTGGCCAAGGCATTAGATTTAAACGTTAAAGAAATTTCATGTAATTGAATGACTATATTGGTGCATTGAGGAAACCTTCCTAAAGGTATTACTTATCATTAGTAGTAGGATATCGTGTATGTGATGAGATATGTCCTCGATTCATGAGGCTGTAGATTTCATTTCCAACAATGGAGAAGAGAGTGACAATTTAATGTTTTAATGTAAGACATGAATTTTAAATTAAATTTCTTATCTCCACCTCCAACTCCATCACCTCCTCCTCCTCCTCTACCTCCACCTCCACCTCAACCTCCCCCACCACATCCTCGTCCTCGTCCACATCCACCTCCTCCTCTCCTTGAGCTCCACCTCCACCACCTTTTACTCCTCCTCCTCCACCACCTCAACATCCCTGACCACCTACACCACCACCAGCTCCACCTCTTCTTCCTCCACTACCTCCACCACCTCAACCTTGACCCCCTCCTCCACCTCGACCTCCTCTTCCCCCACGTCAACTGCCACGTCCTCCACCACCTTCGCCTATGCCTATCCCTCCTCATCTACCTCCACTTCCTACACCAACACTTCATCCTCTTCATCCACCTCCACCACCACTTCATCTACATCTACCTCCAACTCCACCTTCATCTGCTCTGCCCCATCCTGCACCTCCACCTCCGCATCTACCACCACCTCAACCCCCTCCTCCTCCTCCTCCACCTCCAGCTCCTCCTCCTCCTAATACACCTCAACCTCCACCTCCTCCTACACCTCCAACTCCACATCCACCTCCTCCCCATCCTCCTCCTCCTCCACCACCTCCATCTTCTCCTCCTCCTCCATCTCCTCCACTGCCCCCTATATCTCCACCACCTCCTACTCCACCACCACCTCAACCTCCACCCTCTCATCCACCTCCTCCTTCTCCTCCTCCACCTCCACCTCCTCCACCTCCACAACCTCCTCCTCCATCTCCACCTCCACCTCCTCCTCCACAAACTCTCCCTCCTATTGTTCCTCCTCTTCTCGCTCTACCTACTCCTCCACAATGACCTCCATTTTTCATACCCTTCACACACAGTTGGGTATCAAGGATTCTGAGCTGCATTTGGTACTCAAATACCACAGCTGCCTACACAGGTACATCTAGGAAGATATGGAGTTTCTAAACATCTCCTTTCTCGGTACGACTTACTGATACGTTATCAAAATCAAACAGATTTTTAAACAAAAGAAGTGAGACTTTGGATCTGCAAATCCGATGACCAAAGGACAAAGGCAAGGCAGGGTGACCCAAGACAACCTATCGAAGCCGCACGAAAACAACAACACCACAAAGTCAAAGAACGACACAGGAAAGTGGTGTGAGCTCCATAAAAGCCCCACTCACAACACAAGTGAGTGTCATACCAAACAAAAGTTGGTGGCTAAGTTGAAAGCTTCTGAATCAGATGCATGTTTCGATCGTGAGTCAGAACCTAACAAGGGGAATGGAAAAGGGAAGAAGATCATTGAAGTGGAGCCCAGTGCCACTGTTTCCACCACCAGTATCCAAAAGAAGGAGTCTGAAGATCTAGAGGAGGGGGAGCACCTTTTCCACTCACAAATGTGGGCGAAGGGTTCACCACTACAATTCATTGTCGATAGTGGCAGCCAAAAAAACCTCATTTCAGTAAAGGTTGTGAAGCCGTTGGGCCTACCGTCTACACCACACTCACAGTCATAAAGTATCTTGTGGCTTCACCAAGGATGAGATCTTCGATTTTGCGAGCAGTGTTACCTTCCCTACAACATCAAGTCGTTCACACATGAGGTATTGTGTGATGTTACACCTCTAGATATTTGGGATGTATTATTAGGCCGGCCATAATAATGTAGAAACAACCCCTTATATTATTTACGAAATACATAGAAAGATAAGGGAGAAGCTTGCCCACTTTTACAAGAAATTGAATGCAATTTGAACAATCTCTTAATGACACATGCATTTGATGATGAGTTTAAAATAGAGTCAGCCAAGAAAATGTTGTGCTTACCTTCGAGGGATGAATCCACATTTATAGACATGATATTTTCAAGGGTTGCAGTGTTGTTGAAGCCCTTAGATTCAATGTCTACATAGTAGGAATAATCTGCGAGAATGGTTGCTGCATTGGGAGACGATGTGTTAAACAAATGATGTGACGAGCAACCTTGCAGCATAAGTCCATCACTCGATAATGGAACACAAAAGCCAATTCTAGAGCAAGCACCGGCCTAAGCACCATCTACGAAGGTGTAATTATGCCCTTCAAAACTTGCTAAGGTAAGGGTCTTCGTTAACTCCATCTTTTAACAGTAGGCTCTCAGGAATTTCTCCTCAAGAAAAACACTTCCATGCCGACCATATTCAAAAGGCATGCCTGATTTCTCTCACTTTTTGTAACATGGATTCAGATGATCTAATTTAAAAAGCCCAGAAAGTGCCTCACCATGGATGCCTAGGACTTAATTTTAAAAACCAAGAAAAATGGATGCAGAGGATCTAGATTCTAAATTAGAAAACCAAGAAACCACCTCACCATGGATGTAGAGGATCTGATTTAAAATACCAAGAAACAGTAAGTTCTGTAGAATAAGACTCTCTCGGTGGCCATTATTTGACGATGGTCACCACCTAGATCCAACCATGTCCAGCCCTATTTCTCTCCATTTATGCACAAAGTAGCAATATATATTGTCGCCTCTCACCAAGGATGTTGAGGATTTAATTTAAAAAATCAAACAACACTAAACATATCAATTTATTTACAGGAATGGAACAATGCCAATGATTTTTCTGAAAGCAGATTGATTCCTCTATCATTTGGCTGATCTATTTTGCAATACACAACCCATAATTAGAGTGATCTAGTACTGGAATGCCTCATTTACGTGTCATCGAGTGAGATACACATTTAACTATGATCCCTGCGTACAGTTGTCTTGATTCAATAATTTATTACACTACATGCCTCTTCCCTTTGCCTCTCAGGGAACAAAAGGAATAATCTATGTCTCTGGTGAATAAACTGTTTATTAATATTTATTAATATTATTCCTTAATACAAGTAATATAACTAACAACATATTTTTTATATATTAATCAATATAATATATATTAATATTAATGTTAATATATTGATATTACTACTACCATTAATGTTAATATTATTATTAACATTGATATTAATGTGTGCCTCTTACTCTAAAATATGCATTACAATTTAAATAGCCATGCCCATTAAAACATGTGTCTTGCAATGAAGTTGAACTTTTGAGGCCATAGTTATACCACACCCTAAAAATTATTTAGGTTTAAATATTAGCGTTAATATAATATGAGATAGTTTTGATGTTTATGTCATCTAATAAAACCTTGTATATATATAGTGTGTACTTTTGCAACCATAGTTGTAACACACCCTAAAATGGTTACTATGTACATATATTGTAGATATATTCTAGAATGACTGTTGGAGCTTTGGAGGCATAACTAAAACAATTAACTTTTCATTTGATGACATGTTTTAAATGACAATTTTTAACCTTTCAATATAAAATTACATGTTTTAATACAGTTTGTATATATTATACATATATACTTATTTTATAGCAATCTTTATATATTATACA
>APFE030809735.1:0-32062 GCA_000404065.3 Pinus taeda
TTACAGATTTGGGCATTAAGTTGTGAGATGCACCTGAGTCAAACATTGCATTGTGTAATATTTTGTCATGCACATGCAGGCTGACATAAAAGGGTTGGATTCCTGAGCCTGCTACTTTTCCATCAACCTCTGGTCCAAAAATCAATTCAGGGGTGTCATCCAACACATTGACATTATCCACATTATCTTTGCTTTTGTTATGGGTGAGTTGTAGAGATCTTTGAATCTGCTGTTTATAGATCTCATTTTTGGCTAACTCTGCCAGAGGTATGGTTATTTTCAATTTTCCAATTTCGGTTTCCAAATCAAAGGGTTTTTCTGTTTGTGTTTTAGTAGTATGGGTGAGCCTACTTTCTTTATCTGCTGAGGTTTGTTCCTGATTTTGGGGTTTATGATTGTTAATCACCTCTTGAGGCTCTTTGCTTGGTTTAGACTGTTCAAATGATGGAGGTGGTGAATTTGGTGTTTGTTCAGTGATGTCTTCAATAGTTATTTCTTTTGTGGGTGAATCAGTTGTGTTCTTTGGTTCCACAACTATGGCACTTTTGGGATGTAGTTTGTCTTTTGTTTTCTCAGGTTGTATTACATTTACAGTCCTACTTCTCAATTTGTACTGTTTATGCACCTCATAGACAGCAGTGTCATAGCCTTGTTTGAAATCAAATGATTCCCCTGAACTAGTCTAAAACTGTTTACTATCCTCCTCATCCTGGTCTTCTTGACTCAAGAAGACTTGGTGCTTATTGTCAAGCCCCATTAGGTGGATATGGGTGTCCTCTGCTTGTTCTTCGGATGTGGATGTCTCGGCATAGTTTTCCTGAAATGGTGGTCTTATTTCAGGATCATTGTTGGCTTTGCTGCCACCAGGGTTTTGGTTCCTCCTAAAGTTTGGGTTCCTATTAGGATTGTTTGATGGTGCTTCCCATGAAGATTTTCTTTCCACAGATTCTACCCTATCACCTAACCTCTTCATACCAAAAATTATTGCATCCAATTTTTGGTCCAAGGCAGAAGGCTCTTCTTTGAAAACAACTCTCTTCTCTACTTTAGCCCTATTCCTCTTAGCAATCAGGTTTGCTTCAACCGTTACAGCAACTCTCTGAGCTTCTTCGAGGGTTTGAGGGGCTCTTTCTTTCAATTGATAAGCCATATCTGGGTCAAATCCATCTGGGAATTTGTATAACGCTAGATCCGGGGGAGGTCTCAGATTTTGAGGTATAGCATTATAAACATTATTGAAACTAGCACAATATTCCAATACTGTTTCCTGAGGACCTCTTCTAATCATATCATACTCACCAAGTATATGTAAAGGGTCCTTCTTTTTCTCCCATCTATTTGTGAAGGATTGGTAGAGCTCATCAGGGGTAGTGATGCTGTTTGCCGACAGAGATCTAAACCATGTTCTCACATCCCCTGTCGAGCTTTGGACAAATATTCTCATCCTTACAATTTCATCATCTATCTCATAATTTTCAAAGTGATCTTGCATTCTCTTAGCATGATGGATGGCAGAATAAGGACCAGTGGAGTCAAAGTATGCTATTTTAGCTTGATAGTCTTGAGGTAAAGCCACTGGATTGGCAGGTAATTGCAGAGGTGCATACCTGGCCATATTTGCTGGATTCCGGGGGTTAACTAGGACAACTGGGATAAGGGGAACAACAGGTACCACAGGGGTAACGGGTATTGAGGGTATAACAGTGTGGGACAAGAAAACTTGTGTGGGAGAAGAAGGGATTGGTGGGGAACTTTGGGATGTTGATGGGGAACTAGGGGAATTAGGGGTAGAACGGAATAGGACCTTGACTGGAGTGGGGATTGAGTTAGGAAGCTCTGGCTGAGGACTGATGTCAGCAAGATGATCTTGTATTTGCTGGTTCCTAACAATTTTGGGGATGGTATTGGGATTTTCGAAGATAGAGGGAGGATTGGGGTCAGGATGTGCCCTCGTGTACCTGAGATTCTTCTTGGGAGCCAGCTTCTAAGCTAGTCCTATAAGGTTTTATGAAGGCTTTGTGTAGCAAGGACTAGACAGGAGCTCTAAAAATTCTGTGTATCTGTATAGGGTGAAAGGAAATCTGAGTCAGCTCTACCTTAAGGCTGCAAATTTTTCTATGGGAGAAGCTTGCAGGTGTCTTAACTGATTTTCAGATTCTGAGTGTGATTTCTTGGTAGATGCACAGTCCTTCAGCTCCTGAAGCTCCCCAGTGGAGTCGCCACTTATGTTAACACCCAGGTTGTTCCCTATGACTCCTTAGGGAATACGGCCGGGGTAACCACTAACCAATCTTTGGGCTACAGCTTCTAGCCCAGCTGTAGTCAGAGAGGGCTCTCTCTATAAGTTTGTCACTACTTTCAGCGAAGGTTTTAGGCTAGTTATGAGATGAAATTTTTGGTTGTTTCTGTGTTTGGTTGGGAGGATGCTTCTGACTTCTTTAAAGTATATCAGCAGGTGAGATTAATCCATTGGGCAATGGGGTCTAGGATAGTTTTCTCTTGAGATTTGATTTCGGTGAGGGGAAGCTATAGGGCCTGTGTGCATTCCATGAAACAAAATGTAAATAATGAAAGTGAAGTGAAAACAACCAGCAAAGAGCAATTAAGATTTCTTTACTTAAGCTGTATATTGTGAAAGAAGCTTGTTATCTAGGAGAAATTACTTGAATTCCTAAAACAACAATGCACTGTGATGATAAAGTATTAAAGGTAGCAGTGAAGAATTACGCTTTAAATACTTTATCAGAAGAAAACATATAAGATAGCTTAGATTGAGTTCAGGGTAGCCAATGACCAAATCCTGAGGCTATTCTTTCTCCTTGCTACCTAGACATTCAAGCGTACAGAAAACATGAAAGACACATAAAATAACAATGATCACAGGTGAAATAAAGAGCCATGAGAAAAACTTATTGAGCCATGAGATACACAGGAATCCTGCAACTTTGAGCCACACACCATCAAGAGATCAAGAGACAAACATCTTTGAAGAAATCCCACAGCCTTTTGTATTAACTGTCTGAGAGTTTACAATATCAGAAAACAGAGAAGAAAGAGATTTCTTACATCCGGAGTCCAACCCCTCTAAACAAACACGAGGGGGAATATATAGAGCTTACATACAAAAATATCTCAGATATGGAGTCATCTGAGAGGAAAATATCTCTTACACTTGTACAAGAGAGTAGATGAGAAGTAATTGTAAACATAAATGCCTCTTAAAGGCCTTGAACCGCTGTCAGGATAGATTTTTTGACCTTTGGGCACTGCGGAGTTAACTGCGCTGCTTTATCATAAATGTAGCATTGAAGTGCTTTGTTACTCTGATTTTTGTATCTTCTTGACCCTGCCACCTGTACCTGCTGATGCTGCTGTTGATGCCGAGTACCTGTGCTGAGTTGGCTCAGCGTCTTTATGCTTGCTGTCATGGCTTTGTCCACCTGTAGATGCAATATGGACTGTATTACTGAAAAAAGATTTAATTCCTCAGCTTTGGTTCAAAAGTAACTTTATTAAGTCCTGCCATGTGTCTTGAGGGGGGAGCTGATGCCTCAAAATTGACCCTAAGGTCTCATCAGCTTCTGTGTACTTATAGAAATGAGGAGGCTCATCAAATAGATGTGTTACTTCATTTTTAATAAAAAATAAATTATCTAACTTTTCAAAAAGAGCCTGTCCTGTTAATGGGCCTGCTGAAGATCACCCAGGAGCCTCAGCAATTTGAATTGCTGCAAAACTGCTTACCCTTTTGATGTATTTTTCATGAGAGAGCAGATTCCCTGATTCTACCAAGTTGGGAAGCCCTCTGTCTTGCAGGGCTGTGAACCTATTCTGGAACTTATTTATATCTGCCTGTATATCATGTATCTTCCTGTCCAGTGTCTGAATTAGGTTCTTCATTGTTGTGGTTCTTTTGATTAGGGAAATGGTTTCAGTCCTATTAGCAATTCCCATTTTTATCAGCTGAGAACCAGTCCTATAATTAAGGACCTCAATCATCTTAGGGGCAAGGTCGGCCATGTTGCCTAGAGAATTTCTTGCTCTGTGCAGTTCTTTTCTTGCCCTGCCAATGAGTCCTATCTGTTCATGTATAGCATCAATGTACTCCCATTGGTTAGTGATTGATTGTCCAATCGCAGTCCATATCACTTGCTTGATTTCTGCTGTTACTTTCTCAAAATTGAGCTGCTTTTCCAGCTCTGCAATTTTCTTTTTAAGGGCTTTTACTTCCCTCTCCCTCTCAGCCACATTTTGCTTGGACTTATCATATTTCTCATTTATCTTTGCTAAGCTTTCCTTGGCCTGATTGAGTTCTGACATTTGGGCCTCTAGCACTTGGAGTTCTTGCCTTAGTTTTTGCATATCTAGGCTCTCGGCCTGCTCTGTTGGTGGTGCTGTAGTGGCTGGCTCTGCTGTAGCTGGCTGTGTTGTTGCTGGCTCTGTTTTTGATGCCTGTTGCTTTGGAAGGATGTCCTCTTTAGGGGTCTCCTCGAGGTCTATTGTCTCCGTGGATGGTTTGGAAGACTGCCCTTGTTCTTTCCTCTGCAGAGCTGCTTCTAGGGTAGTCTCTGTATCCTGCAGCTTCTGTTGGGTGTCAACCAGTTCTTTATATAAGCTCATTAGCAGTGCAGTGACATCCTTTTCTCGTCTCTGTTGGGCTACTTCATCTGTTTGTGGATGTAGCGTTGGTGGGATCTTCATTTTCTTCTTAATTGCAGCTACATCCGCATCCCTTAGTTTAAGGACCTCCTGTATGGCCTTAACATCATTGGGATCATGCCCAAACTCTATGATAATCTCTTCTAGTGCCTTGATTCTGTTGTCCTTGGCTTGAGAGGATGCCCTTTCCAACTCAAGCTGTGCTGCTGTGTTGTTCAAACTGTTTTGCAGCCTATAATTTACCAAGGTCTTATCTGCCAGGGTGGCATAGACCATCTCACCCGTCTGCTTGTGGAGCTCGATCTGGTCAATGGGGTGGATGTCCTTTGCAAGGACTTCTAAGTTTGTCCTTATATAATCTGCAGCTGATTGAAGTCGCTGCACTGTAGGGGTAAAATGACTCATATTCAATTTGCTTTCTTGCACATCAAAGGCAGCCATTAGTCTCTGTTGGTTTGGAGGAGCCATGTTCAATAAATAATTGTAGAGCTTAATTTTGATTGGCTCACTCCTCCTTTTGGCGTCCTTAAACTGTTCCTTTATGCCTGCAGCTATGTTTTTGTCTTGTCCTGAGGAGCTGACCTCCCCAAGTGCTGCCCTATCCTGCTCTTGATGCATTGAGCTGGCAGAGGTCTCAAGGCTTTGCATTTCTTCTTCTGAAAATGGATTGAGCCTCTGCCTTTTGTCCTGACCTTCTTTGAGAGGGGTCTCCCTCTCCCTTTTCCTGCTGATGTCCTCCTTTTGAGGGGTTTGAAGGACAGAGGGGTCTATCCTAGGGTCCTGTCTAGGCGGCGCCATGCTGGTTGTCTTTTCTTGGGTGGCTGCCTGGCCTTCTCCTTTTTGCTTTTCCTGATCCTGATGATCAGTTTGTTGCTGGTCTTGCTGCTGTTGCTCTTGCTAGCCCTGTTGGCCCTGTTGGCCCTGTTGGCCCTCTGCCTCTTCCATTTCCTTGCCTTTACCTTTGTTCTGCCCCTGATTTGAAGTTTGTGCTGTCCCTTGTGGTGTTGCAGATGAGGAAGCTGGCGCTGTGGTGTGAGAACTTGGTAGGGCAGGCACCTGAGAAGGACATTCCAAGTCAGCCATTTTTAATAAATGTCTTTTAGCCCTCTCTACTAGCTCTTCCTGAGATACAGGCTCTATCAAGGTGTTTTTCTTCCATTTTGGCTGGTTTGCATGTCTTGATATGAGGAGCATGCTATCATGCTCATAGTTGGAGAGTTTGTATTTTAGTCTCCTCTTGGATATAAAGCCATTGGGGTCATATGGCTTCCAAAGGAAGCTTTGTGTTAGGCCCATGCGTTCCAATATTCTTTCTGCCTCCATCCACCCTTCTCTTTTGTTTAGAACCCAATGGCCCAACTGGTTTTTGACTTTGAGTTGTGCCTTCTTGCCTTTCCCTGCAAAATGGATCTGATCGGCATTGCCGAATTGTCTGAAGTACTCCAGGGCAAAGAGTCTCATAGGCACAAACCTGGGCAGCCTGAAAGGTCGCAGCTCACATCCATATATTCTAATCACTGTATGATGCTGGTAGAAATACCAGTCTCCTATGCCATAGGCAATGGATAGTTGCAGTATCCTCTGCATTTCATCAGTGAGTCTTGGAGGAGGTTCTGTCATGAACAGAGACAGGGCCGGATGGATGAACAAATCTATAAACTCACAGTATGTATAGGGTGAGTATGATTGGGCATGGAAGATGGAGCTCCAGTACACCACTGATCTTGGGTTTCCTACAGGATCATTTCTCTTGATCTCAAAAGAGAATTTCTCATGTTGGTGATAGAGGATGAGGTGATAAATATATGAGGTGTATTTGAACACCCTCTCTCTGGATAAGTGCAGGAACTGTTCATGTATTTTGTCAGAGATGTATGTGGCATAGTTATAGCAGGTAGGGGCCTTCCCAGGGGTAAACATTGACATCATAACTAGCACAGTTTCATCTATAAACTCCATTGATTTATATCCCAGAATTGAGCTTATCATATGAGCCAGGTCTAGTCCAAGTTGATTCAGGTATCCATCAAAGATGGGAGGATGCAGCACTTTGTCTGACTTCTTAACAAACAATTGATTTAGTTTTAGGATCTCTGCCTTTGTAAGTATTTTGGTCCCTTGGTTGATTAAGTCCAACAGGGATAAAGGAACCAATTTCTTTGTGAGTTTTGAATTGAACCATATCCCTGATGGCCTGAGGGGTGGTATAAAATACAACTTCACCCTGGGGGTTCATTACTGCTCTCTGTGATGGATCATAACAACTGGCACATAGATAGATGAGGTCAGGGAATTGTTTGACTTGAGGCATTTTAAAGGTTGGCAGAGAAGACTCCCAAATGCCCAGGATGTCTGTTCCATCCCTGTGCCTAGCCCTGAACTCATTTAACAAATGAATATGAAAGGTGCATCCTTGTCTGGAGTCTTATGAGATTTGATAATTAGATCAGCAAGGTCTTGCCAGTCTAGCTCTCTCTGTGGAGCATTTAGAGGAGTGACATTAAGGACTGCAGGGGTATCCATGTTTGACTCAAGTAATATCTGAAATGCCGGGTATGCTGTCTGCAACAGTGCAACTGAGGGGGACCAAGGTTGACCGGGTTGGTGCACAGTCAAGGATAACAATGCTGGCTTTTTGGGAAGGGCTTTCAACAGCGGGAAGACCTCCCTTGTAGGTTTGGGAGTAGTGCAGGAAGTCCACGGTTGCGCGAACAGGGTAGGTTTTTTAACAGGAATTGCAGTCTATCCGAGGTCTCCGACGCTATGTTTCAACTTTAAATGGTCAAATAGGGTAGGGTGCAATTGGTTTATCGGTGAAATTTTCAACTTAATGGCTTTTATGGTGGTTTTTACCAGAAACTTAAGAAAAACCAGTTCACAGGAGGTCGGAGGCTGAAATACCTGTTTAAACAATGGCCTGGACTGAAGGAATAGCTGGGTTTGCGCATTGGATTCTTTGAAATTGGTCGCGGGCTGGCTGGTGGCGCAGGCGTCGTGAATTACATGCAGACAGCTTAACAGCAAATTTCCGAAAAATATGACAAAATTGTGAAAAATGGCGAAAATATGGCTTTTTTGGTTTTATTGGCGCGCTTTTGGATGACGTCATCATGGGGGACCGGGTTGGGTGACGTCAGCATGACGTCATTGGGTGACGTGGCGGTCAATGACAGGTCCACGGGGGCGATGAGGTGGCGGCCAGGTGGGCGAATGAGGGATGAGGTGAGCGGATGTGGCAGTGACGTGCACGGGAGCAGGGCGAGGACGTGGGCGGGACAGGTGTCGCAATATCGGAACCGGCCCTGTACGGTGAAAGATTTGTCAGACGTTGCTCTGATGCAATCAGGGAGTGACAACTGTCCCCGCGTGATGCTGGCCTGACGCAAGCGTCTGACAGATATCGGAAGGTATCTGTCAGACACGTAGGGTGCTCCGATATTCATGTGGGCCGTCGATCTGGAAGCGCTTGATCCAACGACTGTCGGGCGAGCAACTTGCACGAGCCCTTAACGCCTGCGTTTATTAACCTTCGGACGTCGAGATTGCCCGAAACCACTGTGCGCCATCGATCTGAGATAGGTGCCATCTGACGGTCATCGGACGGGTGATCTGCACGGAAGATAGTGGCCAGCGGGCGGGTATTAAAAACAATATTTCTTTGGCAATTAGTGACCAGCGGGCCCCTCCATGTGTTAAATAATTTATCAGGGGTTTTTATGATTTCTTATGCAAAAGTGTTTTAATCGACCAACCTTAGAAAAAATGAAATTTCGGGTTTTATACAAGGTTTGGGCATAAATGTTTCCGAAGGCAGAAACTATAGGGGAAAGGGGTCCAAATGGGTTTTTATCAATGTGAAAGGGTAAACTGGCTCCCGACCTTAGGATAAGGCGGGAGAAGGATTTTTTCATAGTTTTTCCGCCCTTTGGGTGATTTTTATGGGTTTTAAAGGTTTTTCAAGGAAAAAATGGAGCTTTTGGAGTAGGGAGACTGATGGAGATGGAGCAAAGGTGGAGCATGGGTCCTTGACCTTAGCCAGAAGCTAATCCAATTCCCAGGGAGTGAACATTATGGCTATAGTGCCAAGGAGGGGATATTTATACATTGTGGGGTTTATACACCATGGTGTTTATAATAATAGGGATAGTGGAGTATAAGGGGCTAAGTAATAGAGTTAGTTGTTAATATGGAGGAAACATGAGTGAGGGCTGATTCAACCAAGTTTTCTTTGAAAATAACTTGGAATCAAGAGTAGATGAAAATGAAAAGAGTTTTACACAAAAAATGTGGCTTTTGAAGGCCATTAGTACCATGACAAAACTTTTGAGTTTGCTGTATAAACTAGTAGATGAAGGGGTGTTAGTAAGGAGTGATATACAAATGAGAACAAGGGAGTTAGTCATGCTCCAGTGTGTTGCTTTTCCTGTAGATGCTTCAGCAACTTTGGTCCTGAAAGAGACAATATTTCTGCAACCCCATTTACCTACCCAACTAGTTCTCCTAACATTTTTTATTCCTTCTTGGAGGGTGCACTTGGACTTGCAAACCCTTTGAATGCCTTTTCTTTTCATTGGCTTTTTGCTTTCATTCCCTATCTAATACAACCCTTATTCCTTCCAAGATCCCAGATTAAGCAGTTGGGAACCTTAGCTTCTCTACCTAGCTACTGATCTGCCAAGATTAAACAGTTTGGACAGATTTCGTTCTCTATTCTACAACATGGAAATTGAAAACATGGCATGATCCAGATTAGACTGTTGGACCACCCATCAAAATTAAGTTCTCATCAAAACTGACACAGACATTGTCTTTTTAGGGAAATATGGGATCTTTGCCTTATCAAAGCAGAGCATATTTGGACCTTTGATATCCAATCATGAAATATGAAACCTATTGGTATAGGTATCCAACACTGTAAACATATATCACACTCACACACAATGTTGTATGCACTGTCGCACAAGTTTCTTCACTGTCGTCTGAATGTCTATCTCAAGTGTCACGCTTGTCGCTCACACCCGTTGGTCAGTCACACTGAGTGTATGTTATCTTGATGGTTTAAGTGTCTTGTCATCGAGTCATGTTGAGTGTGTGTTCACAAGGTCATGCATGCACAAGTTCACTCCCTGACACACTTAGTCATTTTGCTGAAACTTTGTCAACCAGACCACTCCCCAATAGCCAGACCTCCATTGAAAAACACTGCACAGTATCAACCCTCAGTGATCATGTACTGCTGCCCAGAATTACGCAGATCTTGAGGTTGCCTCCTAGGCAATCTGTACTACGGAATATTGGAGTCAACCCAACTAACTGTCACCTAGAATAGTGAAGAATTTTCTCAGTATGCCATCTTAGTATGCACTTCTCGCAAGAAAACTATCAATTCTCCATCTGGTCAACCAGAGAGTTTGATTAGGCAGTGACCCTGGGCCTCACTCCTCCAAAAAATTGCATAGAAGATGCCAAGCATGCCCACCTATGTTGACTGAATAAATTGCAAAGATATGTTGGACAGACACACGTTCCCTGTCACTACACTATCCTCAAAATTTGTGCAGTTCTATTAGCCCGTCACCCTGTCAGCCAGCTTACTGGTCCTCTTGAAAACTGCATAGTTTTCATGGGTTCTCTCCAAGCTGCCCAGCATCCCTCTTAGCCCAAAAAATGCGTAGGGATGTCCTGTAGGCTAGCCTCCCATCTCTGTGTAGCTTTTGCCAGTGAGCTCCTGCAGCCTGCTATTAGACTCCCTAGATAATCTACATAGTTTTCACTGCCAATGTCCCCCTGCTGCCTGCACTGTCTCCCTGGAAAAATTGCACAGATCTTTCCTCCATCTGAACCACATCCTGTAGACATTCACTGTTGATCCAGACTACCCATCCCAGCCTCTTCGTTACCTCTATGCAATTTTCATTAAGAGTGCCCAGAGGCCGCATCTCGACTTGAAATGTGCTCTGTGCAGTTTCAAAGCCTTGTCCTCTCTCCCGATCACCTGCATCCGAAAATGAAAGATAATGCATAATGCATCCTCTCGTCATGAGCGATTGTAGATACAAGTACACAGATGAGACATGGTGTGAAGACGAACAGGATGAACAAGGAGTGCATGCTAGGAGACTTGCTTGCAAATAGAAAAACACATGGAGCATGCTAGGTACACATGAAGGAGAGACATGCACGTGCAACATCAAGCAAACACCAAGACAATTGATGACTCCGCACACCTTGCCATGCGGAGGTGAAGCTATGATACACCAAGAGCACATTCATCACTCAACAACATTGCAACTCGACATAGACACTGTCAATAGCATGAACATACCATCTCTGTTGCGTCGAGTCATGTCATAAGTCATCTCGGCCACATCACTATTGTGGGCCATACTATTGTAATCAATGTAGTGTAATGTGGAAGTCCAAGAGACACACATGTAAAGTTGAAGAGTCATGTAAGTCAAATAGTCATGAGGGAAGTTGAACAGTCACAAGGGTCAATTTCACCCTTAGCTATATATACCCCTCATTTGTACATGCATTCACCTTGGCTCCTCCCACATAGTCTTGAGAGTCTGTAATATTTTCTTTGAGGAGCGAGCAGTGGCTCCAATGCCCCTCTATCGGGGTTAGTGATGTAATGGTGTATGGATGTATCTTGGAACTTTTGCTTAATTCAGAATCCTGTTAACACGCCATAATGTTTTCACACATTTATTGTATTCGTTTGTAAGACTATTCTTTAGATGCTTGTAATGCATGTTTCTTTAAACTGTATTAAGACAGTTGAACTATTTCAGTTGTTTCAATACGTATTCTATTGGAAATTTGTTGTATTAGTTGTTAATGTTGTCTCGCCCATGTGGGATATCCCACCGAACACTCGATAGATTCGTTCTTGTAAACTTGTTATAACACCTGTCACACTCATGTGGACTATTCCGTTGGGTGTTGTATGTGTTATATGTTCACCTTGTGTTTGTGATTGTCGCATCTGTGTGGACTACTCCTCCATAAGTTGCACATTTCTTGTTGTGTTGTGTGTCTCTAGTAGAGTTGGGACTATTCCCTTTCAACCTAAGACTCACTTCCACCCTCTGCCTTTGCAGTGAAAGAACTTTGACACAAGCGACACTAAGCACTCACTAGGCACGTGAACCTTGTTATTCAAAGACAAAGTAAACACCTTCATGTGCTGAAAAGCAAGAGCTAAGGCAACTATTTATGATAATGGAAACCAGGCCATCGTACCAGATGGGACTCATACACCAAATGGTGTGAGGTATATTTGGGACTTCATATCGGGGAGATCCCCTGAATGTTAACGATTACAACACCGTCAACATTTCTGGTGCTAAAAGAAGGGCCGGATGACAAGCTGAGTCCTCACATCCTATTTTGAATCTTCACACATCTATCATGGATATCGTTGTAGTCCACCCTCCGCGATGTATGTTTGATGCACATTCCTTTGAAATCACGAAGGATTTTTTCTATCACTTATCTGAACTCACGTATGATGGTGAAGGCGAAGTGGCCTAGCTTAAGCACTTACACGACTTCCTTGCATTATTGGAGGATGCGGAAGAGTTTGATGAAGTTGAGGTCAGCATGTTGCTTGCAACCACACTTCGTGAATCCCCACAACGGTGGTGCCGCAACTGGCCTCACAATTGCATGCACTCATTTAAGTAGTTTTGTGATCTAATCAAATCTATTTTCCATCATTTTGACAAGAAAATGTTAAAACCACGGAAGGCCCTGCATGAATAGCCTATGGATTTTTGGCAGCACTTCCATTTACTCCATTTTGAAGCTCCGAAAAACCAGATGAAATTCCAATATCTCATGGACAGATTCGAATATTACCTTACCAAATCACTTTGTCCCAAAATGAAAATAAATTTCAAACCTCGCTCAACATACTTTGGTGAGGGAGTTGTGCAAACACAAGTAGTCACAGTTGTTGTCACAAGTCACTGTCTGCCTCCCCCTCATCAAACATCTCCACCCACGTAGAGTGATGTGGGAGAATATGCACACACGTCCCTCACTACTCTTAATTTCTCCGCAGATTTGGTTGGGAAGCCCATGGGTTGTCACATGCATTTTTTACCTTAACCTCTGTCTTTGCATTTTGTTGATCCTTCAGATTTCACTATCTTGTGTTCTTCTGTTCCAGACTCTCCACTCTTTGTGAACGAGCATCAACTATTAATGAAGTTAATGCTGCACAACCAGCATGCACTATCATTTATGAATAGTATGACCGAGCATCTGGGCATGAACCCACAGTGAAGAATAAACTCCTTCTATCTGCACCTCCTCCTCTTTTAATTGACATCTTTGATGATTCTGGTATCTATGATTTTCCTTGTGTAAATCCATCCATGGATGCATCTACTTAGGATCATTCGCAGAACACACTTGATGTCAGTCCATCAATTGATAGTAGAGAGGAAAAATCATTCATTGAGAATCCACTTCACTTTTCATTTAATTTTTCCATAAATGCAAAGGGTGAACATTCTTGCTTCTCATCTACCCCTCTGTATGATTCATCAAATCATGAGGATGGTGACAAACATCCTGAATCTTCTGATCATGATTGTCGTGATCTCTGTACTTCTTCATTTGATCAGGATGTTGATTCACTCGTTGTTAATCTATCTAATCCACTGGTCTCCAAAGATCTACCTATTGACAAAGTGGAAACCCCGCAGGCTATCGAGGCACTTCAGCGTGAGCTGATGGTTATGTTAAGCCCTCGTTGTCCCGAGGTTAGTTCCACTTCTAATCAGAAAATTTTCGAAACAGCCAAGGATCCTCATCACTCATCTATATGCACTGAAGATCAATCCAACACATGGATTTCACTCCCTCCACCGGAATCGCATGATCCCATCTCTTATGCACTAGAGGAATCATTCACAGCAAGCACACTTGCAAGGCGTAAGTTGTCTCTTTTTCTCATGTTTTCTTTTCTATCATAGTCAAGAGAATGCATATGCATATCATCTATACAAAGTGTGTCACAACACCATGGTAAGTCCACATAGTGTTTGTCTTCTGCTTTTACTCTTTTCTTTTCTATGGATGTGTTTAAACTCAGAGTGTGTTGGTCTTCATTGTTTTATCTTTCATGTTTGTTGGTTTGCTTGACTGTGGTTTTCGTGAACCATTCCTTCACCAACATGGGCCAGCCAATGTGCCGGTGGCTGCATCAGAAATATCACTTCATGTGAGTAGGCCCATGCACTATTTAGTGTAGGAGTAGGAATAACCTTTTCTTCTTGCTTTGCTTTGCTTTCTAGTTTGTATGTTTGTTTTCTTGCTTACATGGTTTGGTTTGCTTTCTTGCTTCTTTGCTTACTTGTTTTGCTCTCGCTTTACTTCTATTTTTTTCTTTGCTTTCTTGTACCCATAAGCTAGCCTCTCATGAAACCGTGTTTGGCTCTCGAGACAAGCTGGGAAAATCTAAGAAGACTTGTACAAATATAAACATTTGGTTATATGTTGTCCTCTCTCTTTATGAAGAACTTGTTGTCTTCAGTCAATGATGCCTTGATGGAGAATACGTTTAGCTCAGAGTGAGTCTTGGTGAAAACACAATGCTTGTGCTCTAACTAGTACAACCTACTCTAGTCAGTTGTTTTGGGTTAACCCTTTTCAACTAAATCAAGTAGAGTAAGGTGAGGGGGAAAACCTTAACGACTATGTTACAGGTAGACATAACATACTTATCTAAAGGAACAACCTCTTTTGCTCTCAATAAGTCGGGATCCCTCTTTCACCTCTTTAATAAATAAGTTCCTAGCATAGTACTTGAAAAAAAAATTTGAAAAAAAAAATGAAAAAAGGAATAAGGTGAATGAAGAGAAAGGCTTCCTCCATAGAGAGGTGATGAAAGTAGCTTCGTCAGGGTACTGACCAGGCTCACTGGAACTGGAGCGATGCTTGTGTTCCTGCGTGACTCCGCTAGGGTACTTTCCAGGCCTGTTGGTAGCGGAGCAACAACAGAGATGAAACTTAAACTCTGACAATCATATTACTTGTGCATCAATATACCCCTCATCCCCAATCGAAATAACTAAGTTGACTTGGGTTGGAATGTGTGCTAACCGATCAAGAGAATAGTAGGGACTACATCTTTCACACAAGCTAGTGCAGAAGCCATCATGATCGAAGAATCGAGCAATACCTTTGGAAGGGTTAGACTTTCTTTTCACGAAACAAGGTCCATTCAGAGAGCTAGAGTTCTACCAGTGTGTCGCCAAGTGTTGTATCGGCTACAACCACCCTCCAAAATTTTGGATCGCATGAAAATTTTAGAGCCTACCTTGGATCCTATGATCAATCATCCTTGGTCACTTATTGGTAAGCTGACTATTTCAAGCTCCCATCATTGATCCTAAGAGTTGTCCCGTTCTCATCTTTATGCAGCATGTGTCATTTTTGGGCATAGGGGTTGTTGTTTGTGATGTAAAGGGAACGTTGTTTTGCTACAAGGGAATTGTGTGCATATGAGTGGTCATCATCACATAAACATGTTTCATTCTCACTTCACTCACTCTTGTCATGAAGTTTGATGCATCAATAAAAGTATGTCTGATGCATTATGGATGGTCTACATCATGTCACTAAGTGTCCATGTGCGATCACAGTCAAGTCCTATCAATGCTTACATATGTTTCACTGATCTCACACTTATCCATTTTCCCGGGAATCCTAGCCTCATCCAACTTCCCAGAGCTGCGCGCTTTGCTTCTGAAACCTTCAAGCTTCCTCCCTTGCCTGCTGAAACCCCATAGCTCACAGTGACCCCATTCAACACTACTCTCCAAAAATGCACAGAGAAGTCAGGCAACCATCACTTCTCTCCAGAAATAAGCAGAGAAATCTGACTGCACTGCACTAAAAAATTGCGCAAAGGTGTCCTCCTAGGACCCCCATCTAGAAACAGTGTCCTATGCCTAAAAAATACGTAGTGTTGTCCAATTTTCCCTCATTGTCTTGCATGTAGAAACTCCACAGATGAGCCTCCCAAGGCCTCATTCTGGGAGCAGTCACTGTCTGCTGAAATTGCACAGATCTACCTCTCAGTGACTATAGGAAAAGTTAACATGTTGAAATCATTTCCAAGGAGTTTAGGAGAAGGAAAATGGAACCAAGTAGTGTAAAAGATCAGGACCACATGAAAACTCCATCGGATGCATGATCATCTTGAGGTTAAGTATGGTAAGTAAAGAACACCTTTCGAAGTACACCTCTTAGTTGAGTTTGCGGGACTGCTTGTCATTTTCATATCATCCCGTCCTCAGTAACATGCATGTGCGCAAACACGAAAAGTCATTTTATGTGTTTCTTCTACATGTCTTGCTTCCTTTTCACTTGTTTGACCAATTGTCATCTTCAACATGTTGATTTCTATGTCATGCTTGTGACCTTCTTCTTGTGATGTTGAAGGTTGTGTTTGAGTTGTGTTCGCTATGTAAACATTTATCGCATTCACACACAATTTTGTAAGCACTTTCACGCAAGTGTCGTCACGGTCATCCGAATGTCTATATCAATTGTCACGCTTGTCGCTCACACCCATTTGTTAGTCACACTGAGTGTAAGTTGTCTTGATGGTTCAAGGTGTCTTTTCATTGAGTCATGTTGAGTGTGTGTGTGTAAGATCATGCATGAAAAATTTCACTCGCTCACACACTTAGTCATTTTGTTGAAACTTTGTTGACCAAACCACCCCCCAATAGCTAGATCTTTGCTGAGCCACACTGCGTAGTCTCAGCCCTTCGTGATCATGTACTACTACCCAAAATTGTGCAGAGCTTGAGGCTACTTCCTAGGAATTCTGCACTGCGCAATCTTAGAGTCAACCCAACTGACTGTCACCCAGAACAATGCAAACATTTCTTAGTAAGCCATCTCAATCGGCGTTCCCTGCAAGAAAATCTATCAAGTCTCGAGTTGGTCAACCACAGAGTTTGACTAGGTAGTGACCCCGGGCCTCACTCATCCAAAAAATTTCATAGAAGCTTCCAAGCATGCCCGCCTCTGTTTACTGAAGAAATTGCGCAGACATGCCAGACAAACACCCCCTGCCTATCACTGCACTGTCCTCGAAATTTGCATAGTTTTGTCAGCCAATCACCCTGTCAGCTGGCATGTTGCTCCTTCTGAAAAATGCGCAGTTTTCATGGGTTGTCTCCCAGATGCCCAACATCTCGCTCAGCCCAAAAACTACATAATAATGTCCTATAGGCCAACCTGCCAACTCTGTGCAGTTTTGACTAGCAAGCTCCCACAACCCACTGCCAGCCTCCCCGAAGAAACTACGCATTTTTCACTACCAGTGTCCCCCTGATACCTGTACTCTCTCCCTGGAAAAATTGTACAGATCATCCCTCCAGCTGAGCTAGATCACAGAAACAGTCACTGCTGATCCAGAATTCCCATCCCAGCCTCCCAGTGACCTTTGCGCAATTTTCATTGATAGTGCCCAGAGCACGCATCCTTGCATAAAATGTGCTCTGTGCAGTTTCAGAGCCTTGTCCTCTATCCTGGTCACCTGCATTTGAAAACAAAATATAATGCATCATGGTAGAATAGGATATTTCTGGATTTGATGTTGTATCATCATTAGTGATTGCAAATACAGGTACACAGATGAGACATGGTGCGACGACGAATGGGATGAACAAGGAACGAATGCTAGGAGACTTGTTCACAAACATATAAACACATGGAGCATACCAAGGACAAGTGAAGGAGAGACATGCATGTGCAACCTCAAGTGAACACCAAGACCATCGAAGACTCCGTACACCTTTCCATGCGGAGCTGAAGCTATGATACACCAAGAGCACATTCATCACTCAACGACACTGTAGCTCGAAATGGACACCACCAACAACTTGAACATACCAGCTTTGTTGTGTTGAGTCATGTCATGAGTCATCTCGGCCAAATCACTACTGTGGGCCATATCGTTGTATTCAATGCAATGTAATGTGGAAGTCCAAGAAACCCACATGTAAAGTTGAAGAGTCATGTAAGCCAAACAGTCATGAGGGAAGTCGAATAGTCACAAGGGTCAGTTTCACCCTTGGCTATATACACCCCTCATTTTTACATGAAAAATAATTTTCACCTTAGCTCCTTCCACATAGCCTTGAGAGTTTGTAATCTTTTCTTTGAGGAGCGAGCAGTGACTCCAACACCCCACTATCGGGGTTAGTGATGTAATGGTGAATGAATGTGTCTTGGAACTTTCACTTGATTCAAAATCCTATTAGCAGGCTAGCATGTTTTCGCACATGTATTGTATTTGTTTGTAAGACTATTCTTGGGATGCTTGTAATGCATGTTTCTTTAACCTGCATTAATGCAATTGAACTATTTTGGTTGTTTTAGTACATGTGCTATTGGAAATGTGGTGTATCAGTTGTTAATATTGTCTCGCCCGTGTGGGATATCCCGTCAGACACTCAACAGATTCATTATTGTAAACTTGTTATAACGCTCGTCACACTCATGTGGACTATTCCGCTACATGTTGTAAGTGCTATTTTTTCACCTTGTGTTTGTGACTTTCGCATTCGTGTGGACTACTTCGTCGGAAGCTACGCATTTCCTATTGTATTGTGTGTCTCTAGAAGAGTTGGGACTATTCCCTTTCAACTTGAGACTCACTTCCACCCTCTCGCTCTACAGTGAAATAAATTTGACTCAAGTGGCACTAAGCACTCACCAGGCACGCGAACCTCATTGTTCAAAGACAAGGTAAACCACTCTCATGTGCTGACAAGCAAGAGATAAGGAAAATATTTAAGATAATGGAAACCGAACCATCATATCGGACGTGACTCCTACACCAAACAGTGTGAGGTTTAGTTGGGACTTCATATCGAGGAGACCCCCTGAATTTTGATGGGTCCATCATGGTCAACATTACAATAGACCATAAAGAAGAGAGTAACTTGTTGGGGTTGTTTTCTTACAATCATATTGGTTTTCAAGAGGGGTTCAAATATCATCTAAACTAAATGTATATGGAAGAAAACATTGAGGTTGGTTATTGGAAATAGTTGAGAGAATAATACACCATTGTTATTGTAATTGGATTTGTAGAGTGGAAAACTTAGAAAGAGAAAACCTCTATTTTCATATAATAAAAATAAAGTATGATGATGGATTCCATCACCATTGAATCACAAAACGCACACTATACTAATCCATGTTGTAATATTCCTAAATACATATTTTATAAGCCATAGTCCATTTACTCTTATCATACTGTCGAACCATAGTACATTTAGTCTTATCATACTCTACCTTGTTATTGACATCATTAAAGGGAGTACTTACTCCACAATCTCAATCTTTATGGATAGAGAAATCTTTGTAAATTATGTTATAAATATATATACAACATATAGGTCTAATAGATCAATTTGGTCTTAGTGGACGTTAACCACTATCATCATCATCATCATCATCATATATATATATATATATATATCTTCTTTATCTTATTCAATATATTGTTTTTTCTGAAGGAATTGGCAAATGGGTGGGTCTTGAACTCGCTTGATATGAGATCAATTCCAACAAATACCACTATAACCTCTAGGTGCCTACATATGCCTTTTCCATAGGCATAGGTGAATCAGGGGGCTTTGAACCTAAAACCTTTGTACACATAACACTTCATTTTCATAGCCATCACCAATTAAGTTGCCCCTGAGGGTCAACATTTATTCAATAAATAAAAAATAATTATTTTTATATTAAATACTTATTTATTACTATTTATATAAAATTGAAAAATAAAATTCAATTAGGGCTATCTCGAGTAGTTGAGCAGATTGGTTGTTATCTTTCGCACCCAAGTTCAAATCCTTGCTAGTGACATGATGAACTATAATTCCTTGATGAACTCTTAAATGAGTATATACTTGTGGACTAGCCTTGTACTAACAATCTTACTCTAGCCATGATTCTAGCCCTCAAAGTTAGAGAGACAGATTTATTTCTTTGAGAAAAATATTAAAATTTAAAAATAAAAATCATAAATTTAAAATTATTACTAACATAAAAATAAAATTTAATATAAAATTATGTTATTATATTAACATTATTTTATAAATCACATACTCATGAGAACATAAATGGGTCATATATTAAATTATAGACCTTTCCATGGTAGTATCTTCAAAAAATTTGTTAGCATCCTCATAAGATAGTCATTCCTAAGTTGTCGAGATTCGAATTTATATATATAAGTGGTGGATATTACTATTAAAATTTAATTAGAAAGATAATTATCGCGGAGCATTTTGTCTATTAATTAGAAGGGAAAATTAATCATTTAATTGTATTTTTGATGAATACAACATCTTCTAAAATCTCTGCAAATGTTGCAATGAATCTGTCTCACATTTATTTTTGGAATGTTCTACGGAAAATAATCTCTAGAATACTATTTTACCTTTGGCTTCTCCTCACAATACTTGGGAGGGCGCATCTATCCTTGAGGCATGGACGAACTGGTGCACCTTTGCCTCCCCTACCAGGCTACATAATATCCCTCTTCTTGTCTGTTGGGCCCTTTGGATCGCCCGGAACAGACTCACCTTCCAGAATGTCTCCCCTCACTGGCCCTCCATTGCTACCCACGTACTCGCTAATTACTCCCTCATCCCCGAAGATGCACCACCCCCTCGACCACGCAACATTATACCTAAGACGATTGATTATCAGAGGTTGTGGGCTTACTTTGACGGTGTTGCACAGGAGAATGGGTGTGGCAGGGGTGCCATCCTTCATATTAATGCACATCACTCATATAGTATTATTATGGGACTCGACAGAGGAACTAATAACTATGCCAAATTATCCGCAGCAAAATTCCTGATTCAATTTGCATTGGAGAAAAACTGTAGAGATCTACAAATATTTGGGGATTCAAAAGTTGTTTGTGATTGGCTAAATAAATCTTCTAGATGCAATGCTTATACTTTGAGTCATATTCTGGACGAGGCACTAAGATTGATTACATCATTTGACTCTTTTTGGGGATTCAAAAGTTGTTTGTGATTGGCTAAATAAATCTTCTAGATGCAATGCTTATACTTTGAGTCATATTCTGGACGAGGCACTAAGATTGATTACATCATTTGACTCTTTTACATGCCATCATATTTACAGGGAGCAGAACACAGCTGCTAACAAGCTATCCAAAGAGGCTGTGAACAGGGATCCGGACAATTGGTTGATCTGAGAACAACGTGATGGTGCACATTACCAATTTTACCATCGACCATTTATGGATATCACTGTATAATTTTAATTTTTGCTGATCTCACAGGAAGAACAGACTTCATATATATGTCATCTGTAAATATTCATAGTTTCTTTTTTGACATTTTATCTACACTCACAAAGTGCCAAATTAATATGTAGAACTGATATTCAATATATTTACAGCCATTGATACCTCTCTGTATGGAAACAAGGTATCAATGTTTTGATCACATATGTCCCTTAACATAATTTTGTTGAAGATAGGCAGTGCCTCTCTATTTGAATATGCTTAAATACATTTACAAAATGTAATTTTCTTTTAATAGAAATTACGATTTTTCCTATGGAAAAAAAAAACACATCTTCTAAAATATCCTTATACTATAAATAAAATATAACTTATAGAACATTATTCTATGCATTTATATTATATTTTTTATATAATTATGTCGATAGGCATTCCTTTACAAGGATGGCTTGGGCAGATTCAACAAATCACAAAGCCTTATTTTCATCATCCTCCTTCAAATAAAATATTGACACGTGGGCCCAGTGAAGTCATTGTTGCTCGTTTATCGCCATGTTCAAATAATTGTTCGTGTAGGCTTCGAAGGCTATACACCCTTGCCCTACTTCCTAGAACCTTAACTCCTCCTCCACTAACCAATGTCACTCAAATGGTGGCAGGGTTTGTGTTTTTGTGAATCTTTTTCACTCTGCAAATTGGGTTTCCATTTTATTTCTATTTTCCATAGTTTCAACGAAAAAATATATACATTTTTAGTTACTAAAATTCGAGAAACCATCAATGAGTGCATGGAAAGGGGGGTTAGAGGTCAGGAAGTGTCTATTAGAAGGAGGAGGTCAATTTTGTTGCGCATTTCTTTATATAGCTACCCTCAATGACGACCTTCAAAAACTACTTAGTGCTTAGCCGCTGAAAAATTTGTACCTGCATACCCTAATTTTGCATGTTGAAGTTTTATATATGAGGGAAATTTAGGAGAAATATCAATCATAAAGGGTTGAACTGTTGTTAGTTTATGCTAAAAGGATTTTACTGAGAGTTTTCTGAGGCAATTCATACACTAGTTCTCATTGAAGTTTTCTTTTCTCTTGCATACTTTGCGCTACTTTTGGCCGAGTTTTCACAAATCCCAACTTGGTGTAGATTTCAATAGTCTACCCTCATTATATGGGTTTAATAGATGGGAGTTATGATGCTGCTTGAGCAACAAAGAGTTTGGCTTTATTTCTCTTTGAAGGATCGACACTCTTTGTTGAATTTTGTTGTTAATACCTTTAGATCATTGCTTTTGGGGATTCAAAAAATGAAGCTAGGGATTTTAATTTTCTAGATGAGTAAGTATGCAGAGATGGTTTTCTCAACCGAAGAAGTGATTCTAGTGAGAAAACTTGGTAGGTGATGAATAAGTAATCCCTAGAAGGTCTATAACGTTTGGAGAAATGCATACATAATTATTAGTATGCAATTATTCTTTAAGTTTATTTTTTTGGAATGGAGTTACTCCACAGTAGGTGATTTTAGTTATTCAGTTGTGCATTTCATTGCACCGGCTTTAGGACCTATGACATGGAAAAGTGAATCTATCAAAGAGATTATCAAGTGAACTATTTTGGTTTCTATTTATAAGTTCCCTTGGGAATTTTGTTGAGAAGCAGTGTTATTGATGAGCACTTTTGGGAGGTTTATTTTCTTATCTAATATGGATCATTCCAATTCCCGATATTGGCTCCAGAAGAACAACATTTTATATATTTTTTGTTGGTGCACAAATTGTCCTGGTAACTAAGGACAACCTAAGACCGCATCACTAAGGATCCTAGATCCTCCCGCTCTAGGTGATAAGGGTTGGCCTCCCTTTCACGACAAGGGGTAGTCCATGGGGATAATGTAAATTAAATAATTATTCAATTTAGGCAAATAAATAAGGTTAGTTTATAGATATGACGTAAAGAGGTATAAGGTGCGAAGGTCTAAGTGGGAGAGACCTATACATCATCTGGTGGATGATATCAAAACGTAACCTTCATTATACAACATGGAACAACATTCCACCAGAACTAAAATAAAGTAAAATAAATTATTAGAGATAAAAGAGAAACAATTAAAAGTTAGTTATGCTTATCTCCCATTTATGGTAACCCACTGTAGTGCTAAATTTGATGCAATATAATATCATGTATTCTTATTGATCATTCAATCAGCCAAAGAACGGTATCAAGGATAAGATCATCGTCTAATAGTGAATATATTGGTCAACAAACCAACCCTACATAGGTTGCAAATAGACAACCACGATCAATTCGCTACATAATCTAGCTCACATATTTTGAGATACAAGCATATGAAAAGAGAATTAACAGGAAGAAGGGAATAGACAAAACATATAACTGATAAACAATATTTGCACCAACTACTGCAAAAAAATAACAATGACATGCATTAGGAAATTCTATTAACAACAAAAATGTAAATAACTTAATCATCCAGCGTCTGATAGTATGTATATCAAAGTGGAGGTAAGATTAAATATTGAGAACAACTAAAATATCGATCATGTCAATAATCTAAACAACAATATTAATCAATATATGTTACATAGGAAATCAAAAGGAAAATGTTGGAGATAAGAAATCAAAAGAAAAATGTTGGAATGTCATACTTAAAATGCATAATTAAAAGTTACGTAGTATCGTATCTTGGCATGTGCATCTGGTGCAATGCATTAAAATATGAATATTTTTTCTCTCCTAATCACCCAGCCTCCAGCCCCCTCTCGAATGAGAAAACAAGGGTTTTATACAATGTTTTGATAATTGTTTTACTTAACTATCTATTAAACAAATACATATTTCTAAAATATTTATTTGAAAATAGTTTCGCATCTCTTGTAAATGGTTTCTATTTTCTTCCTTTAACTTTGGACTTGGGACTCCACACATATTAGTCTTCCATGAAGTAGTTTATCCAGATTGTAACCCTTCCTTAATGAATAATCTATATAACATAAAACATGAGTTAGTTTCTTAAATAATGAAACAAATCGTAAATGAAATAAACATATTTCTCTTGTCTTATTTCCAAAATTAGTTCCCATGATAATGGAGGAAAAATCTGTTGAAAAGCATGATTAAGTTTCTTCAAAATATAACTAAACCCTACATAAATTTTGATAAATATTGTAAAATTTATTTATACAACTAAAAGTAAACCCTACATAAATTTTGATAAATATTGTGAAATTTATTTATACAACTAAAAGTAAAAGTAATTGATTAATTTTAACATTCAAATAATATATGTGTATCCATTTCGATTTAATTCTTCATAACAAAATTCTAAAATTAATTTCTCATGAGTGTATGGGTGGCTTTCACAGTAAACGGTGGTAAATTCTTCAAAAATTTCAACACAACCATAAATTGTGGAGTACATTCTTTCCTCCATGGTAAAAAACGGTAAATACCATCAAATTATAAGAACATATCAAATTCTGGAGTGGATGCACAAGCGAAGGTAGGTTAAATTCAAAAACCCTTACAATGTTTTTACGCGGCAAACATGTAATTGTCTAGAGATGAGAGCCATTTTTAATAAATGGTTGATACTTCCTATCCCGTGGAGAGTTGGAGGGAGGTTAACTTTAGTCATAGAACTAATTCTGATGCAGGGTTCTCACTTCACATCGGGAGGATAATTAATAGCGGATTGACTTCCTTCTTTGACCCGATGGCATCACGCGAGTTGAGTTGAGTGGGGCATAGTATGTCAATTCAATATTTAATGTGATAATGTTTAATAAGGGTCTTATGCAACACTTGATATAATGTTTTCGAATCCTTTGTTCATTTTAATAAATATTTCAATATTAATATATTTACGTGATACTCTATTGCATAAAGAAAAACTCCATATCAATAAAAATCATAAGGTGAATTTGGTTGTTGTTCTACAATGCCTAAAACTTATTTCCTTTTTAATATTTATGCTTATGCTTTAAAATAATAAGATCTGCTCAAATGGTTTCATATAATATTTTATTTAGGACAATATAGTTAAATTTCAAAGGTTTTTGTTTTACACCTAAAGCTTAGAATTGACCAGTAATTCTTGATGAGATCAATGGTAATATTATGTGAGGTAAAAATAGATATTTAATATTCATGAAAGTTTATTTTCAATATTCATTACATACGTTCATTAGGAAATTCAATCCTCCCAAATATATAGGCATTAAGGGATTTTCATAGTAAATATTTGGTTTGTATATCTAATTCCCCATTTTGTGGACAATGTTTCCTTATTTCGCACATTGTTTCCTTATTTATAGGGGTTGTTAGTGATAGTAATAATATTTTAATTTTGTTTTAGTCACATATACTAGTTAGTGTTATTTAATCTTAGATCTAAGACTTTTGTGATCCATAATGTAGAGAGATAAGTCTTTCGAATTAATCACATAGACTTTTGTGATCCATAATGTAGAGAGATAAGTCTTTTGAATTAATCACATAGTTAGGGTTTGGTCGACGTTTCGAACCAACTAATGTTGTTCATCCTCAGGACAAGGTGAGAAATCCATTGATCAGAAGGAATAAATAGTAAGGATGCGGCATTGCCCAGAGTTAGCCGTTATAAATTAGTTGTTGGTGAATTAGTTAGTAGGTCAAGAAATTAATTACCTTGGAATTAGGGATGAGGAAAAATAATCTAAATTTAGTTAAAAACAGATGTTAAGGAATAACTAAAAGTAAAAATAGTATTTTAATATTATTTTTAAGGGTTGACTTATTCATCATAGAAAACTATGTCTTAGGAAAATATAAAATAAATGATTATAAATAACAATAATTTTTATATTAAGATATTATGTTAATACTATATATATATATAAGGGAATCCAAGATAAATTAAACAAATCAGAGTCAAAGGATAACTGGAAAATATTTAAAGTGAAAAAAAACTAAATGAAAATAGATAATTTTGGATAATGAAAAAAAACAAATAACATATATATATATATATATATACAATATGATAAAAATAAAATAAAATAGGGGAACCAAGAGGACACAAAAAAAGAGGATGAGGAGACAAGATCAAAAGAGGAATGAAGAGTTATGAAGAGAGAGCTAGAATCCAGCTCTTACTCAATTTCCAACCAGCATCCCTATTAAGATTTTTGGCGTGCCTTTTGATCTCAATCGCCTCCCTAAGCTTCCTGTCGTGGAAATGATCATTATTAGTGATAACTTTGGATTCTATAATGCAGACATGGTGCTTCGATTTTTTTGTATGCTCATCTAAGGCTGATGAGTGGGAGCGATTGTGTCTGATGTCTGCTGCATGCTCATTGATCCTTTGTTTAATAAATCTATATGTTTTTCCAATGTAGGGGATACCACATGAGCAGGGAACAAGGTAGACCCCTTTCGAGTCCTTAGGGTCAATAGGGTCTTTAACAGATCTAAGAGAGTTATTTATTCTTTTAGTTATTTGTATTTTGATTTTTTATGTCACATATAGAATCAAAATAATAATTAAGTATTTCATATGCATATTTATAGTATGACATTTCTTTAACGTTGCTTAGCGACAAGCCCTACTTATTTTTTTTCTAATTGATTTTATTGATTTCCCTTTTGTATTTTAGGGGGTGATTTGAACCATAGGAGCACAATAAGGAGTCAAATGTCAGGGAAGCATAAAGCAACACCCTCAGAGGAGACCTAGTTCTAAGGAGGGTCATTTTGGTGACAACAATTTCCATTCTTCTTTTTATAATTGCCTCCACTTGCCAAAGGCACAAGTAGCTAAAACACCATCTTTCAACTCTGAAGATTATTTATTGGGATTATTTATTGTAAGCTATTTTCAGTTCATATGAAATTCCCTTCTTATTAAACCTATTTTTGGTATCAAACAAGTTCAAGCATTGTCATCAAAGAACTCTTTGTGTTGCCGAAGTTATTTTGGGACAAAGTGTTGTAGTAGTTTCAGAAGAAAGATTAGTTTGATCTGCACATTTTTATCTTTTTCAATTCTTGTTACATAGGGTGAGCCAGAGATGATTGCAATGATATAGTGCATGGATGACACCAAAGTTTCAATTTTATAATGGAGTTATGTCAACATTCCCAAAATTAAGGTTACCAATGATTGTTGCTAAAATGATTCACATGTTCTGCACAATCTAACATTGTTTACCATTCCCAACTCCTAGATACGAAAACAACAAAAATGATGATATAAAGTTATCAAACAAGGTTTGATTTCTTTCAAAGCCCAAGGCTGAAAATTGTTTATTTTATTGATAATTTATGAAAACATGTTCTTTCTTCTTGATCATCACAACTATGGGCCACATATATGCATATTTTTTGTTTCTTTTTTCTTGTATAGTTAGGATTGCCTGCACAATTGTAGTTATATTCCATATAGTGCGAGTGCCCATACAATGATCTATTTTTATCTCATTTCTTGGTAGACTCTAGAATTTGAGATTTTATTTGTTTTGTTGAGCCAGTCTCATACTGTTGCACAACATTCCTAAAATTTATTATATTGTTTCTCTTGTATGCGTAGAACTAGTGTACTACACTTTTCACTGTTTTGATGTCTTAGTAGTAGTCATTGGCCTTTTTATTTCAATGATTTTCTTGTTACTGTCATATTAATCGTGTGTTTAATGGAATTGAATTTCTATTATAGGATCTTTTAAAAATCATGTATTTGATATCTCAAGGTGAATATTATGGGATATTTTTGTGTTTTCTTTCAAACTTATATGCAAGGCCTCCATTGTTTTCATCATGTTATTGATTGAATAAAAACAACTGAGATCAGTTGTTATGCTGCAACCTATTTTCTAGAGTAGCTAAGGAAAAACTCAAGCTTTCCCAATACATGAGATATATTGAAGCTAGAACACAGGAAACCAAACATTTCAAAAAAAATTGAAAATTGAAATTTGATTAATCTATTTTTTTTAAATTTGTAGATTTGAAGGAGGCTAAAAAATTGTGAGGGTGGATCTAGTAAACTTGACTTGGTCAATTTAATCATTATTTTTGGATCCATATATATGGGTACCCTTGGTTTTTCCCATGGTATTCATCTCCATATGTAGCCTATGTAAAGGATGATCAAACGCATGTTAAACGGTCTCAGTGGCCACTGGAAATGCAACAATGGTGTATTTAGACACCACCATCTCTCTCGTTGTTTTGTGATTCTAACATATGATATTAGAGCTATTGTGGTAAATATGAGAGTCCAATGAATATCAAAGCCAAAGGTAATGACATCATCCCAATATTAGTAATGTGATGGTATGTCCAGTTGTTTGTGGAAAAAGTAGTTTTGGTGCAATGGTGATTTGACATAATTCATGGTGTTGCAGTGGTATGATGAGAATCTATTGCAAATATGTGATGAAGAGGTTTGGTTGTGTGATGACAATGAGATAAATGAAGGAGCAGAGGTGGAGGAAAATGGAAAAAAAATGAGTTTCTCCAAGAAAAAGTAGAAGTGAGAATGCGCGTTACTCTTTTCAAATAGGCATATGATGAAGAAAGAACAAAGGTTGGAGAGGCAAGGATTGTTTCCCATGTTTAAATTAAAGTTTCTAGATTAGTTGTCGTTAGAGTTGTTGTCAAAGAGGAAAATGGTGGCACGGGAGGCTACACAAATTTTAGAACAACAAAAATAGCTCTTGTCAGACAAGTTTGAAATTGTTGGCCACTGCAACAAAATGATCAGATGAAGAAAGGTTCAGAGATAGAACTGTATTGGACCAACAAGTGCGTTGTCATACTAAGTGCGTTGACTGTGTGATGAGGACTTGTTTTGTTGTGGTTGTGATGCAAGATCATCCCACTTCTGAGTCAAAATGTATTTTGACTAGACTTAGGGGTTTTCATTTACCAAGTGAGTTGGTTCCCTAATAGATTGTAATTATTTGATTATTTGTATTTTCCTATGCTTGTAAGGAAAATTAGAGAAATTGTGAATATTGTAGCTAGTTCTACTCTTAAAAGAGAGATCTCGAGAATATTTAAAGTGATTTGAGATATTGTAGGTAGTTAGATTTCTAGAAATATTTATGGATTTAGAGAATCCTAGAATAGGGGATTGTTGAGTAAATAGAGGATCTGAACTTGAATCTGTTTCAAAGTCCTATTTGTATAAAAACATGTAATCAAAGTAGAATAAGATGATGAAGAATGAAGGTGTGTAGTGTGGGTAAGAGGAGAGTTTCGAGAGGATTTGAGGGTCGAATAAGGCCTTAAGGCTGAGAAGGGCTTTTATTGTAAATCATGTCACGAGGGTTGTTGTAAATTATTTCTACATTAATAGAGGAAGTTATTGGTTTCGAGTATTTTGTAATGTGTCCTATTAAACCATGTTTATGATGATGAGTCGAATGTGATAGGGTGTGTTTCAAGCCTAGGTCAAACCCATGAATGATTAGTGCAGTGGAAGAATAACCTTAAGAAGCACAGAGAATAATGGATTATTCTTGTATCAAAGTCACAATAGAAGGAGAAGAAATCAACATTCATGAGGAACAACAAGAGATTATCATTACATGGAGCATTGCAGCTATGATAGAGTGAGTTGGAAGAATAATCTCAAGAGAGATAGTTGTTGAACATTGACCAATGAAGGATGAACGATCCATTAACTAGAGGATACATGAGTATTTTTAGAGTACCGAATAGTGAGTATAAGCATAAGGGAAGCTTGAAGACAAAGGATTGATATTAGAACAGGAGGGTAAGTGGAAATTATAAAGGGTGAAACTAAGTTGAATTTGAACCAAAGGAGCCAGAAGCCACAAAACAAAGCCAGAGGAGTTGAGCACAGAGGATTGGTGTAATACTTAGTTTTTTTTAGATTCCTGACATAAGTCTGTCACTTGATAACTCTAGGAGACGGAACCTGAGAAGGAGTCATCATTTAATAGCACCGGTTCAGAAGTCTCAAAGCCCGAGTGGAATTTTAATTTACGAGTGGGCATACTTAAAGGTGGGAATCCGGCTCGAGGATCTAATAATTGGAAGGGAGATGGAAAACAATGGATGGGAAATTATCTGTCACCCGGATATGTTAAAGCTGGGAGTAATTTGAGTTGTGAGGAAGCATTTAGAAGAGCCGAGAGCTAGGTGGAATTTGTCACGAGACAGATGATAGTTAACAACAATTATTTCCATTACCCGAAACAGAGATAGTCTAGGAATTTTTCTATTAGAATTTATTTATAAGCTGGGACGAGGGCATAAATGGGGTCGATAGGTGGAGTATATGTGGCCCAATTTAAGACATGGAACAGTGGGCCATAAAGGAAAAGGGAACGGGCAATAACGAACGGGTTCACATGGAAAGGCCAAGGTGAAGGACAATAACTATCAAAGGCATGTGGAGCAAGTGGCCTAGTCTAGGTCTTAATTAAATTTTCAAGCGGGTATCGAAAAGGTCAAGCTTCAATTTATGTGTTAGGTGGGCTAGTTTGAAGGTAAAAAGTTGGGTGCAGTTCTTATTGTGAATGAGTTCAGCCATGGTGGTTCTGTTATGGGTTGGGCTATGCATTTATATGCATATCTTGGCTCTAGTGGCTATGTTTAAAAATGATACTTAAAATCTGGTGGTTTGGTACCCCCCTTGCAGATCCTTCCACTAAGTTATACAATATTTAAAAGGGATTTATCTCCCTAAATTTGGGGTTGAAGGAAGCACAATTTGGAATAGATCTGGGCATTGTGGGTTCGATCGAACCAAATATTTGGAAGGCCTATAATTTGGGCTTGCATCATTTGGCATCAAAGAAGGAGTGCTCTGAAAACCTTGTAATATAGAGTTTGAGAGGAGAAATCAAGGGAGATAACAACCAAAATACTATTTCGACATTAGGATGAGATATGATAGCAAAATCAATTAAAGGAGTTGAAGGAGGTAAAATTTGTTTATGTTTTACACTTTATTTTGCGTTTGAATATTGATACCCACAAGAAAAGCATTGGAATTTTGGAAGGATAGTGAGTAGAATGTTCTACGGAAAGAGAACAGTGAAGAAAAACAAAGACTAATAAGAGGACTAGAGAATATTAGGGAAACATAGAATTTGGTTGAAAAGAGTAAATGTGCTCTTGAGGAGGATTATTTTGAAGAAATAGAGTAGAAGTGATTCTAAGTGAAAGGAAAGATTGTAAAATCTTGTATGTTGTTTTTATAATTAACATTAGTTATGAAGAATTATATATGAAGATAATTGAGAGAAGAAGAGTGGTGGCAACTATGACAATTGAAACTGTGACAGAGGAAGGAGAGCATGCAGAGCTCTTAAAATAGATTTTGGAAAGACCCAACAACCAAATGAATTTGTTGAAGTAAGGACAATAAAGGAGAGTGGAGAAGTTTGAAAATGATGATGCAACAACCTAAAAAAATTCAAATATGAGGAGAAGATGTGCTCAAGGAAAAAAGGGGAAGAGGTTGTACTGTAAAGGACTAGAAAAATACCACTTCCAACAAACATAAATTGACTAGAAGTTGACAGAGGTAGTTCCATAGTGATTGTGGGTAGAATTTCCAGACAAAGGTAGAAAGAGAAGAAGAGTGTTTTGGATAGAATCACCCTAGGGTCTTGGGTTGACAACCCCAACAGAGCAGAGGACATACAATAGAAAAAGACATACAAATAGGTAGTCCTAATACTTAAATAGTTAAAGTTGGTATAGAAGGTCTTACTCATAGGTCCTACATTTGAGGTTGTTCCTGTAGAGTCCAAACCCCCAACTTCTTCCTTGTGCTTTAGGACCTTTAATTCATTCAAGGCAAAGAATATACACCAAAAATAACTAAAATCATTTTCATGATATCAAGGTTAGGTCATATAAGCATATTAGTAAATACGCATTAACATAATATTTTATAAGAAAATCATGACATAAATTAATGCATAAAGACCATAATCATCATGAACAAGACAGTGCCTCTTTATTAATGTAAGCTAAAGAAGATACGGAGTTGCCTATCGGCTCCAAGAAAAACCGTCCTCCCGATCCATCT
>APFE030809744.1:0-12920 GCA_000404065.3 Pinus taeda
CAATCGGGTGTCAAGCCACGGATCAAGTGTCGGTAATACCGAGGAGAGAATGAACCGTCGGATCATTACATATCGTGACCGTCGGATTGTAAGTTACAAAATGTACAACGGTAAAGAAACACACTTTACCTAACTCTATACTAGACCAAGTTGAACTTAACTATTTCCTAAGTGTCGGAATATCCTAACATGATCCAGTATCCTTGACGCAGAGATTGATGCAGGGCTAAGAGGGCCACGCAAAAGCAACGCAGAGGTAGAGAGAGAGTCGAAAATCAAAGCAGAGGGTCAGTTTCAGCAGCTGAAAGCCGGGGTGTGAGACTGGAAGGTTGAGAGAAGTGACTTTGGGCTACTAATCAATTCCCCAGTTGGGTGACGTTGTGCCTGAGAGGGTTGACGTTGGGACAGCATAGAGGCAGTGCAAAGATAACGTAGGGACTGCCAGGGGCACCTCATCCAACAGCCGAAACCGCTGGGACTTTTTCTCAGTGATTGTGTGAGGTAAACTCACAAAGCTTCTGCCATTATTTCTCTCTGTAACTGAATAACCCTGTAAGGTATTCAGTGATGTATTCAGAATTTGCTACTGCTTAATAATAATAAACCCTCAGAGTTGCTGCACCAGTTTTCCCACATTGGGTTTTTTAGAGGACTATTTGTCCAAAAATAACTGTCCTATGTGTTGTATTTTTCTTTCTTGCTTAGTATTTGGTTTCCACATTTATGTAAATTAAGTGAAGATTGTAGATGTATTTGCTTCAATATTTACCGTAGAAGACAGTAAATAACTTGCATGATTTAATCAAGTAGGAGAAGGAACATCAGTTTGTTGCAGTAGGGATTACAGCTTAGGAATTTTCACAGGATTAACTTCTAGTTAATCTTAGTCATAGATTATCTTTTAATCTTGGTCGTTGGTGCTCCAACAAAAGATTATAAGAAGAAGTCGATAGGTAGATGGAGAACACACTAGGGTAGATACTCAGATGCTCAAGCAAATCGATTTTCTCAGTGGCTGAAGCTCGGCAAGAGAAGATCGAGTCAGAGAGTGAGTTGCAGGTGGGAGAGAGAGGGCATCAACATAGTCTGAGAGTTTAGGACGAATCTAGAGGAGTCAGCACAGAGGAGGGACGCAGGTCAATGCAGCAGAAGGGTTAACGCAAAGCCCTCACAATCACTGCGCAGAGAGTGACGCAGAAGGGCCAGCGAAAGAGGCAGGAGGTCCTCTTCGGGTTCAGAAAATTGTTGTGGAGTGTGAGAAATTCACCAGTGAATTTCTCTCAGTGACTTCCTCTATTTTGTCTTGTACAAAAATTATTGAAGATTAATAAAAGAAACCCTCATCTGTTGCACCAGTTTTCCCACATTGGGTTTTTCCGGGGATAGTTGTCCAAAAATAACTCTCATTGTGGTTATATATGTGCTAGTATTTTCCTCGTATTTATTTTCCGCAAAATTTTATTTGTGAAGACTTCAATGTATGTATTTTGATATTTGCCATAGAAAACTGCAAATAATTTGTTTAAGTAATTCAACAAATAGAATAAATAAGTTACTGTAGTACGATTCAGGATCACCGAATTTTCACATCTTGAGTGTCTTTGATAAGGTAGTCTTCTTAAGGGTCTCTTGCACATGGTATCTAAGAAATTGATCATTTTAGATCCTCTTCCCTACCTATCTTGGCCTAGTGAGGACATTGGAGGAAGTCCTCCCACGACTATTCATAAAGCCTAGGTCTTGTATAGGTTTCTTTCTAGGCTTCTCTAGTGGAGTGAAAACCCTATTTTGAAAAGAAATTATTTTACAAAGCCCCTAGAGAGGTCTTGCCTCACCTTGGAAGTCTTAATCCTAGATATACTCATCATCATTGAACATGCATAACCCTAGGTCTTAACTCTCCTCTTATGTCTTTCTTGGAGAGATCTTGTTTCATCTAGTCATAATTGAGCCTCTCCTTTGAATGGACCTTGGGAATCACTTCATACCTTGTCATTGATCCTATCATTGTGAGTGATTTCCTTCATATCAGGACTCCTCCACTCGATGAAAGTATGTAAAGAGCAAGGGTCATTGATTGGGATGACAGTGGGTCTTTGTCCCATTGTTGTCACTTGGTCTAGTAGTTTTCCCTTAGGTACATGTTACCCACCATTTTGTGGGCGATATCCCTAGGAGAATTTTTTTCTCCAAGATGGTCCTCAACCAATAGCCCCTTGCAGCCACCAACTAGCTCATTATGCCAATTTCTTCGCCACCTGAGCGAGTCATGTGGTCCCTCACCCATCTGTCATGATCGTATGTTTGAAGGTGGGCCTCCCGAACCTAAAGGTATGCCTTGTCATTTGGTAATAGAGAATTGTAGTTTTCTTATCATGGATACTTCTAGGCATGAATCAATGGGGGGATTAAGCATAAATAATGGGCTAGGTTTGTGCTCTTGTCCACTAGACCTCGTTTGTATGTTAACCTTGGATTCTAGTCTCATGGGATCTCTTTTACTAACCATTTGGCTTTAGATATGGTATTTCATGGGAAACCCTGACTTTGGTTGCGTGGTCCTGCTCCATCATCCACATATATTGACCCCTTTCCACTCATTATAACCCCATTCATCATTTCTCCCACTTGGGTCCAAATTCCTCCACTAGGTCCACATAGGGCTAGCTCTCAACTTCCCCTTGCCCACACCTTGGGTCAGGCCTGAAATGATTCCACGGAGGTTGATGTAGCTAAAAAGAAAATTAAAAGCATAATTGGCCACATTCAACAAGAAAATGTACCACAAAATGCAAAAGATGGTTGGGACAAACACATTTAGCACATGGACAAAAGCCAATACACGAGCTCTACCCCATCATCATGGCCATCACCCTGGTTCCTACAGGTTCTATGAGCATCCTTCATCATATCTCACACATGCTCTTTCCCCTTGAGCCCAGAGCAGTTAATTAAAGAAAAATCATAAAAAGGAAAAAGGCATATAAAGAAGGGTGGAAAAATCAAGGTCGAGGCACCGCATGTACAACGATTGCTACCTTCTATAATTATATACCCAAGTGTGGGTTTTTCTTCTACTAGCTACCCTTGTAACCCAACATGTGGCCCAAGGCTGCCCCTTCTCATTCCCTACTCCATTCACCTCTTTATCATATGCCACCACCTTTTAAAGGATGTACCTTGGACATATTATCCCCTTTAAAAGTACAAACCACCTAATGGGATACTTGGTTAATCCCATTTGGAGTTTCGAGACATTAACACATGCCAAAGCCCATTATGGAAGGGCAAGCCATGATGAAGTCCCCATTTGTGGTCCATGGTTTGTAAACTCTTTTACTCTATTTCCTTGATGACTTGTTGTATTGGAAGGCTAGGGGACGCATTGGATCTTATGCAGGATTGCTGATGGTCTCCATCTTGGGTTTGGTCTCCCTATACGGGGTCCTAACCCTCCAAAGGGCTACATAGGCACATGTAGGGTATGTGTTGAGAGCCATGGGCCTCCACAGTAGTAGAAAACACTCCATGGATCCCCAAAGATGTTTAGAGATTGCTCGAGATTCACCTACTAGACAAGGAAGATGCACCTAGTTCACCTTTGCCCAGCCAGCCCCATAGATGCACCATGCACTTGGAAGCTGACCCAGAACTTGTAGGATGATGTGGCATCACCTACACCATCATCTAAGCCCTTACATATGGTCTAAAATCATCTTCAACTTTGAGACCAATGAGGTCACTTGTGTGCCCTCACAGCCATTGGGAGCACCACAGGTTTATTATGTGGAGAACAAGGGGCCAACCCCTTGTCCATGAATTTTGGAAGCCCAACTCATCATTTTGGCACTTATGGATTTCATCGGGCCTCTTAGAGAGCCCAACGACATACATTATTTATTATTCGACCTCTTGGGAGGCTTACTATTATATTTATGAGCTAGTTTGATGGGCTTGTCACTAATAGATAGCTATTTTCACATTATTTTAGTTGATGGGCTAATGTAGGCTCAAAGTAGGTAATTTGAACTCCTAACAAGTGTATAAATAGGAGAGACATGAATTCATTTGTATCATCACTTGGATTGGATCATATCTTCTTGTTAGATTTTCGCTATCTTTTGAGGATGAGACTTTTTGGATGAATGGATGAATTTCGATGTTTGGTTATTCTTCTTTGTCTTGGAGCTTCTATGATTGGTATATCTTGGTGATTGGGTATATTCTTCTTACATGTAAGTACTAGGTTAATGCTATTTTGATTCTTTATTTTTTTGCATTCATGATATTTGGATTTTCGCTATTCTAGGGTTAATTTTCTGCTTTTCTTAGAACAAAATTGTGGAAATTAAATCTCTAAATAGTGTTGTATCATGATTGGGTCAAGTTTGAATGAATGAATATTCCTAGAGACATCCTTCTCTTGAAAAGTCAACAAATATTGTTGAACGAAGTATAAATGACCTTGAAGCTACTTCTATTAAGCCCTAATGCCCAATGAAGTTGTCTTTTAGGCCTCCTTGCCAAGTGGAAATCAATCCAAACTCTAAATCTTCTATGACTCCATCTCTCCCAAAGGACAAAGCACTGGTCCTCCTCTGGTGATCACTTTAAAGCTTAAATCTTTCACCTTCCCCTCCTTTTCTAGGCCTAGCCAACATAGGTCACCTAGGGCATAAATTATCTCACAATCTAGCCATCCAAATATTTCAATTTTTGGTCCACAACTGCGCTTTTGTGTCCTCAAGAAGCCCTTCAAATTTCATGAGATTCCGACGATAGGATCTTGAGATATCGCAAGCCCTAGCTCGAAGACCAATTCTTGCCCTTAGGCTAGAAACCTCACTGGGATCCTTGCATTGCCTTTCATTGGAAATTCATTCATTGATCCCTTTCCCCTCCCTAATTAGGTCAAGTATATCATTGGTTCCTAAATCCTATCCTCTTGACCTAACCTCGATTCCACTTGGTCCCATGTGGTCTCACGCACTATCAAGTTTAATTCTTCAAAGATCACCTAGAACCCAAGTTTCCACAAGAATTCTAGGGTTTAGGGATATCCTATATAAGACACATACTCAAAAGTCAAAACCTAACTCTTGGAATTCTCCCCAAGCCCTTCCTAGAGAGCCCTCCATCTTGTCTTCCAAGACAAGCAAGCCACAATTTTGAGCCTCTTGTGAATAGGCTTCTAGGATCACCCTTCATCCTATCCTTGATCTATTCATCTTTGTGATTCTTATCATACCGGATCTCCTCCCATCGGTGAAAGTCCATAAAGAGTAGGGAGCTTTAGCTGAGGTGACATTGGACTATTGCTCCATTGTTGCCCTTGACCTAGCAATTGTCCCTTTAGGATTCCCTCCTAGGTAGTTTGAGTGGTAACGCATCTAATTGGTTACAACCTAAGTAATCTTAAGAATTTGCTAAGTGTGTTTAAAGATCATGATTATCTTGGCAATGTTGAAAGAACCATTGGATTTTATATTTATGGCCATTTCATAAGAAATTGTCCATTGTGATATTGCTAATCTTGGAAACATTCTTGGCACCATCTACTTTGTTCATTGAGCCCTTTCTTCTGGTGAATATTGTCATTATAAATTGCTAAGTACTTCATTGTTTTAAATTGAATATCATTGTAATTTGTCTCTAAGTACTTAAGACACTCAACAACTTCATCTAAAGGTAATCACTCATATTTTGCACATGCATTTTAGGAATAGTTTTGCATTAATTAATTTGCCTCCAAGCATAAGCTTGGTGTTGGTCAATAATTGTCATTGATGAAATATATATTGCTGAACTCTCCTAGTAAATGTCACCATGAAGTTTTACATTTCCAAATGACCTTACTCTCCATGAAGCCACTTTGTCCTACCTTCAATTCTACGCTAGTTAATGACCAGTCAAATTAAAAATTGTTTTTCACTACCTTAGAGGCAACCTCTCAATTTGATACCTATACCATCTTTTAGAGCATAATTTTGCCTTTCCAATGAGCTCTTACTTGGCCCGAATCTCCAAATAGTTTGGGAGATATGAATTTTTTAAGTTAAGAATATTGTTCTGGACAGTGAGCTGACCTATACTAGCCTACTCATGTCAGCCTATTTGTAGAGTCATAAACACTATATATTAGGCATACGTACTCACTCTTCAATCATCAATTCGATTATCAAACACAGAACAGCGAGAAATAGTTCACATCTCGTGAGCTCTAAGGAAGGAGAACCTAAAAATAAGAGGAAAAGAAGCTCGGACTATACTCTGATTTTCGGACCTGCAACACTGATTTTCAGACCTGCAACTCTGATTTTTGGACCTGCAACTCTGACATACTCAAACCAGCAGTGCATTTTCCTGTGGTGTGATCTCCTTGCTCAGATTATGGTGATCTCCTTGCTTGATTCTTCCTGTGGCTTGGATTTGTGACTGTGACATGATCTCTAGGCTCAGACTATGGTGAATCTTGACTGAGCCTTAATCACAGTAAATCGAATATCCTATATGTGCCTTCATTAACACAGTGACTCGGCCTTTAGCCTCCAGCATTGCTCAAACAGTTCAGCATTGCTCAAACAGTGGTACAGTATTTTAGATTAAGACTTGTACACTCTGCTCGAACAGTGGTAACAGTGGTGGATTGCCTATGGTGCAGTAAAGTGCAATGACCTGTTTGTACAGTGGCTTGGAACTTGAGATATAGATGGGCTATGGTATTATCAACTGAGTTTGCAGTAGCAAGTCTAATGGTGGAAAAGGTCCAGTGAAGAGTAAAAGTCAATCTCAAGTATTTATGGAATAGTGAAGAAGTTCATCAAGGATATTCATGTAAGTACATCACACATTCTCAATTAAAAGAAGACAAAAGGATTGGTGTCCTAGGGGTTGGTGCCTCTAAACCCAAGGTTGGAGCCTTGAAAAGAATAGGGGAAAATCCCTAGAGGTTGGAGCCTCACTAAAGTCCAAGTTGGTGCTTGGAAAACAGTCATCATTTATTGTACTCAATCTTTTCTATACTTAATAAAATATTAAAATCATTATTATACATTTCTCTAATTAAATTGTGAAGAATCTAACTGGTAAAAATAACAATTCAAAAGAAATACTGATTCACCCCCCTCTCAATATTTCCAACAATTGGTATCAGAGCCAGAGTCTTCCTTATCAGCCTAACCACTGGAAGAAGAATTCACAATCACAATGAAGAATCAGGAAATGACAGGAAAGATTCCCTTGTTTGATGGTACAAACTTTGGTTTTTGGAAGAAGATGCCCTACTATTTAATGTCTCTTGGACCTTAAGTATGGCAATCTGTTTTGGATGAGTACAAAACTCCTCCCACTCTTCCGACTGATCAAAATGGAAGGAAAGCTTACATTGCAAATGCCAAAGCTTTAAATTCCAGAACTAGTGGAATTACTGACTCTGAATTCACAAAAGTCGTGGGTTGTGATTTTGCAAAACAAATGTGGGACAAACTCCTTGCTTTATATGACGGGGACTACAAAGTTAAGAAGGAAAAGCTCCAAACTCATAGAAGGCAATTTGAGAGTCTTAAAATGGATAATGAATAAGACATTGCATCATTCTTTCTCTGAGTAGCTAAAGTCGTCAACTCACTTAAAAGCTTAGAAGAAAATATTGAAGAAAGCACAATTGTTCAAAAGGTCTTGAGATCTCTTCCAAATAGATTTGACTCCAAGGTAAGTCCCATAGAAGAAATGAAGGATTTGGATACTTTAAAAATGGATGAACTTCATGGAATTCTCATTGCTTATGAAATGAGAAAAGGGATCCCAAATTCCAAGGAAGTGGCATTCAAAGCTTCAAAACCAAAAAAGAAGCGGAAGAACTGGAATACCACAGCGATGACTTTGATACTGAATCTGAACTTGCACAGTTCGTATGAAAGCTAAGAAAAGGATCCAAGCTAAAAGATAAGTATCCTCACATTTGTTTTAAATGTGGAAGGATAGGTCACTATGTGAAAATTCCAGAATCTAACACATCAGAAACCCCTGTTGCAATTACTAGTTTGCAATCTTCTACTTGCTCTTTACATTAACAAGTTATTTAATTACATAAACATCGAAGTAAACACTATTGCAGCCTTCACAAATATATAGATCATGCACTGAAATAAACAGAGACAATAACACAAGGGACACCATTAATTTTGGACAATCATCCCCGGAAAAACCCAATTCGGGAAAACCGATGCAACATATAGAGGGTTTGTATTATTATGCAGATTTTGTGAATACAACTAGGGTGCCAGAAATGCCTAACCCAACAGAGAATATCCTCGGCAGCAGTACCTCTATCCAGAGACATATTTCGGTAAATCAGCAACCGAATGATCAAACCCCACAACAACTCCGGTTGTTCCCTATGCTAGGCAGCAAAAGCTGCTCCAAGCACTACTCTAGAATTGCCTCACTCCTCCAGGAGATGCGTCACCCTCTCCCAACTCAGACTCTACTGATCTGCTCCCAGTCTGCCCCACAGAATCTCCCCAGCATTGAATCTGAGGCCTAGCGTCAGCCTCTACAACTTCTGCGTCAACCTTCTGCATCCTCTGCGTCAGCCCTTCTAGGGCCTGCGTTGTCTCTCTGGGCACTGTGTTGCCTCTCTGCTATGTATTCTTCAGCATCGGATGAAAATCCCTTGCTGAACTACCCCTCACTGCAACTCTGACCACTAACTCGATTTCCTCAGCAAACCTCACCCCAGAAAATCAAATTCTTTGATCACTTGGTGTGTCGCCAACTGACCCTCAAGCCTCCTCTTATACTTTTCCTGTTGACGAAACAACGGCCGAGATTAAGTCCCTAATCAACTACTAAGATTAGAACTAGCTTGATCCTTGTCACTTAGAACTTTCTCACCCATATTTTATTAATACACATTAATATATTTATTTTCCTAAGTTTAGACTTAGGATCTCATTAAAAATAATAATTATTTTAATAACTCCTCATCCGAAATTTCTCCAAACGATTTCTAGGTCTTGGAGATCTCATGTGCCTTAACCTCTCTACCAATTTTTAAGGCTAGAGCACATCCGATGCTACCCAAAATCAACACACTATGCTACAAAATGTCCTCATAAATATGATAGTTATGATGAGGAGGAATATAAAAAGGGGATGTTCAAAAAGAAAGGTTTTAACAAGAAGAACTTCTTCTCCAAACAAGACGATTCTGATGAAGATGAATTTGTGATCACCAAAAAGAAATCAACTAAAAATATCACTTTTCACAAAAGAAATGATGATGAGTCAGATGAGGAAAATTATTACGCTGGAAGTAGAGAAGTATTATTCATGGCATTTACAAATGATGATAACTCCGAACAAGAAGGCGAAGGAAATGTGGATGAGTTACTAATGAGTGCCAATGAAGGAAATGGGAAATTACGAAAGAAGATTATTTCTCTCAAAGTAGAAAAGGAGGAAGAAAAAAGGAGGGAAGATTTCTTGAACAATAAACTAAAAGAGAAAGAAGAGATTTGCGAAAAACGTGAAACTGAAATTCTTTCACTAAGAAAATAATTGGATCAAGTTAAAAGGATTTGGCAAAGCTCTCAAACACTTGATAACATCCTTAATGCTCAAAAACCTCAATATGACAAATCTAGGATTGGCTTCAAAGGAGAATCATCAAGTACAAAGGAGAATGTGAATAAGGAAATCAAAAGGAGCTATGTTGACATTCTTTCCAGTCATCCAAAAGAAGAGAAGTCATCTCACCAACAACAAAATTTCACCTTTATTAATCCAAGGAATGAAGGAAGGATAACTCTAAGGAAGAATTCTACCTCAAGTCAAGGTTATTCTAACAGGTCCCAAACAATCTTTCTTGGTTATTGTTTTTATTGTAAAAACTTTGGTCATCAAGCCAAGCACTGCAAGGCTCTTAAAGGTAATGCTTCAAGAAATAAGAATCAACAAAGCAAGCCACTTGGCCTCGAAGAACAAGGACAAATCAAGACTTACAACTCTTTTGATCCTTTGGCTAAGTATGATCCAAGTTGCTCATTATGTAATGATTATGGTCATGATGAACAAAATTGTCCATTCAAAAAGGAAGATCTACAAAAGGATGAACCCACTATTGATAAATGTGGCCTAGCCCTATGTGCTCATGGTGATGAAAATCAACGGTTCGTAGATAGTGGATGTTCAAGACACATGTCAGGTGATCGAAAGAAATTTACCTCCTTAATCAAGAAGATGGAAATGTGTCTTTTGGAAGTGGATTGGCCAAGATAGTTGGAAAAGGAACTGTTGCTCTCATCAATGGAAAAGGAAAAGCCCAAAATGCATTGTTGGTGGAAGGACTCAAACACAATCTTTTGAGTGTGAGCCAACTTTGTGATCAAGGACACAAGGTTGTCTTTAGTACGAAAGATTGTGAAATAAGGAGCTCCTCCTCAGGTGAACTTACAGCTACAGGAATAAGAACACCAGATAACGTATACATTTTGAACAAAATTCAAGAAGATAAATGTTATGTAAGTCGAGTAGATGAAAGTTGGCTATGGCACAAACGATTGGGACATATAAGCTTTGATAACTTGATCAATATCAACAAAACAAATGCAGTAAGGGACATTCCAAAAATTATCAATCCGGATCAAGTTGTCTGTGGACCATGTCAACATGGAAAACAAACAAAAATCAGTTTCAAGACTAAGGAATTCTCTACATCAAAACCTTTGGAGATCATACATGTAGATTTATGTGGACCAACCAGAACTGCAGCTCTGCAAGGGGAAAGGTATTTTGCTTTATTTGTTGATGACTATACTAGAATGATGTGGGTATACATTATAAAATTCAAATCCGAAGCTTTTGAATGTTTCAAAAATTTTAAAGCTTTAGTAGAAAATGAGAAAAAATCAAAGATTATGTTGGACACCTAATCCTCTAAGGGTTGGTGTGGACGCTGAACAGCCAAAGGAAGTCCAAGAGAACACTTGGAATATGAATCCAAGGGTCACACCATGTACCATAAATGTATACCATCTCAATAATATGTGTAATCTAATGCTTATCTTTCATATCGCTGTTTGCAATCCATGTGAATTTGACATGGTATCAAAGCTAAGGATGTGCATTAAGATCCATTTTCGAACACTGCAATGGTATGCATTTTGAATTACATTGATGGCATGGTTGTGCATTCAAGTTGAGTTGTGGGTTTTATTATATGTGCCTAGAGTTCTGCATTAAACATTGAGTTATGTATGGTTGAACTTTGAAATTTTGTGCATTGATTCATTTCTGGTGCACTAGTTCATATACAGTGGTTCATTGGATGGTTTACATGAGTAGATTAGTTGGATGATTTTCTGCAATGAAGTTTCAGTCATAACGCTAAGATTTGCTTCATTCTCTGTTGGGCTGTCCCCTAGTCCATAGATACGTTGAATTCTCCATTGCCAGGTCCATATATAATATACCGACTCGGCCTCCATATGCTAGCCATTAAATACTCCTGCTCCACAATTAATAATGCTAGCCATTAATAACGCTCTGCGGCACTGCAATTACACTGAATACTCCTCTCCACCAAGTCCGTCAATAGCACCCTCCAATCCGCTGCCTCTATCACGCTAAAACACCATTTACATTGCACGCTCCCATTCCCACCGGAGGTGGTTCTATACTCCACGCTTCAAACACTGCAAACGCATCAACTCCCACATATTACCTCCTGTTAGCTATATTCTCACTGCACCAATCCGATGAATCTGCCAATCCTGCCTCTCCTTGTGTTAAAATTGGCAACTAGGGAAAAACTTCATATGGGTCATCTTATTCATGGCTGATAATATTTTTATTAGATTCCTCTCATCGAGAAGTGTAGGATTGATATAAAGATCATCTGATTCCGATGAGTATTCATGGAGATATGAATTTATTTTGATTATGGAATTATTATCAAGCCGACCTACAACTCATGTAGGCTCAGAAGCCCAACAGTCGCATCTATTCAAACACCAATGTTGCGTATAAATACAGGAGGACTTTTCCTCATTTGGACTCACTCATCTCATCACATCTCTCTCTCTCTACTGCGCAGAAAAGAGTCTTTTCTCTACTGCGCAGAAAAGGGTCTCTCCCTCACACATGTGAAGCTGGAAGCTGTTGAAACTGAAGCTGCAACTGCAGAAGTAAAGATTGACCTGCGTGGACTAGAAGATCTCCTCATCTGAAGTACGTTGTAGGTTCATCTGAACCTCCTCTGAAAGCTGCAACTTTTGGTGGTAGAATCAAGTCAATCCGACGGACAGTTTGCAAGATATCGACTGCCCTAATTTGAAGCCGGAAGCTGCCGAAACTGAAGCTGCAACTGCAGAAGTAAAGATTGACCTGCGTGGACTAGAAGATCTCCTCATCTGAACTGCGTTGTAGGTTCATTTGAACCTCCTTTGAAAGTCGCAACTTTTGGTGGTGGAATCAAGTCAATTCGACGGACGGTTTGCAAGATATCGACTACCGTAGTTTGAAGCCGGAAGCTGCCGAAACTGAAGCTCCAACTGCAGAAGTAAAGTTTGACCTACGTGGACTAGAAGATCTCCTCATCTGAACTGCGTTGTAGGTTCATCTGAACCTCCTCTGGAAGCTGCAACTTTTGGTGGTGGAATCAAGTCGATCCGACGATCGGTTTGTGAGATATCGTCTACTCTAGTTTGATGATGAAGCCGCTGACGCTGATGCTGCTGATCTAGCGTTTGCTACTGCTGATATAAATCAGATTTATTGTACTATTTCTCTTTGATGAATTATTGAAGATAAAAGAAGATTTGATCAAAGGGTTTCCCCACACATTGTGGGGTTTGTCCCTAGCTAGCTACCACATCTTGTGTCTCTTGTCTTGGCTTGTTTTCTGTCGATCGTTTAAA
>APFE030809748.1:4232-71655 GCA_000404065.3 Pinus taeda
GTCTTTTAAGTGATTTTATTATTTTTGCAGCAGCATGAATGGTGTCTAATACCATTAGAAAGTGGTTCTTTGCTTTCAGTTTATTTTAATTCATTTCCTTCAAAGTCTTCCTTTTCAGCAAATAGTTAGAAACCACTAATCACACACCCTCACTCATTTAGAATTCACTCCACACACACCATCACTCATTTTTTTATAAATACATCACTCCATCTTAGGAAGATAAATTAATCACAAATAACACCCCCCAAACGACAAAAAGCTCTAAGAGGTTACTTAAGTACATATAGTACACCTTCACTTCATCAGCTTACGAGCCCCAGGTTGACAATTAATGATATCAATTTAGGAATACTAAATTGACCAAACAGTCGTTCCCAATCCGCAGTTTCTCTCTTCCATTCAAAGAGTCCTGGTAGCTATTCCAACTCTTAGGAAGACCAAGGAGAGCGAGGCTCAGCATATCATCATCAGCAGTAGTTATTCCCACACTGTTAAGCTCATCTCTACAATTGGTGAGCTTGTTCAGATATGTGGAAATAGTATCGTCGTTCTCCATCTTGATTCTTGAAGCTTATCCTTGAGCACCAATTTCCTTTGCTCACTACAGGTCCTTCAATGTCTTCCACACTGAATATGGAGTATCCTTCCCATGGAGACTTGAGACAATATAGTCTCGAACTCCCTTAAGGATGATTTGTCTCGCCCTCGCCACACACTTCTTCCATTCAGCCAACTCTTGTGCATTAGTTGAACCTAGCTTTGGGATTTCTTGATCAATGAAATCCTTAAAGTCGTTATCTTCTAATACAGCCTCCTTGCGATCTTTCCATGCTATGTAATTTGTGCATCCACTTAAGGCATACTCGAGTCTCAAGCCATAGAACGCCATTGACCAACTGTGAAGTATGATAAGAATTCGATTTGCACCTGCAACCCTAAACTTCAAACTTCTAATTCTCTTCTCCGTATACTATTCACAGCTCCAATAAACATGGCTTTGATACCATGTATAATTTCTTTCAAATTCTCTACAAATCTACCTCTGAGATCTATGTAGAAAATATGACTCTAGATTAACTCTATAATGCAATATACTAAAGCAAAATACTATAATCTACTTCTACTATCAAACTTGTGAAATCTTAAAGATAGAGAAAGAATCGAGTTGAATACATATAACTAGAAGAAGAAGAATCAATGCACATGAAACACATAAAACATTTATGGGAAAGCCTCAGCTAAAAACCCCACTATTTGTATTATGATACAAGGTGGAAATACATTTGAATTATACAAAGCCTTATCTCTCACAGCTAGCCAGCTCTCAGTACAATCCTCATGGATACTCACAGGCGATCAAAGAATCTCACAAGACTTATCCTCTACCCTCCAAGCTCCTATTTCCTTGCGTAGTTACCTCTGGGATGATCTTCTTCACCCAGTGTAACACTTCTCTCACACACTATTCTAACACACGGTCAGAACTGCGCAATCCTCAAGGAACCTTAATCCTTCTGCAAGCATGAGTTTGCTTTATAGGAGAAAACATGTAACTAATAGTACATTGTCCTTGACATTTATCTCAACTTGGTCTTTCTCAGAATAGACATGCATGAGTTTCTAATGAGGGAATCTTCAGTTATCTGGAGTACACTGGTTGAGTGCATGCATGCATCAACTGATTGATAACTCACAATTAGTTCCTCAAACAATTTGGAACTAATTTAACTGGACTTAACTCAATAAACTGAGCTAACTAATTACAACTCAATCTTATCTCCTTAATTAAAATATAATCTCTTTAATTTAAGGGATAACTATTGCATGACTACTGAAAGACTTCTAACTTGAATTTATCCAACTAATTAATCCATAATGAATGGATTAATTAATTCCAAGCACCTCGTGAGACTAAATTCGAATTTTAGTTCACAATTTTAATCCAAGGACAAATTAAAATTGTAATATTCTGGATTCTATTTTTATCATTTCTTGTTTCTATTTTCAACAAGATATTTGTGGCCCAACTAGAGAAAAAATCCCAAGAGGAGAAAGGTATTTTATGCTGCTTATTGATGATTTTAGTAGAGACACTTGGATCATGCTCTTAAAAGAAAAATCAAAAGCATTTAAACATTTAAAAAAATTTAAATCTCAAGTAGAAAATGAGATAGATTTAAAGATCAAATGTTTAAGATCAGACAAAGTAGGAGAATACGCTTCAAGAGAGTTTGACTAATTCTGTGAAGATCATGGCATAGGGAGGCAATATTCTATGCTTATAACTCCACGAAAAAATTGATTACTTGAGAGAAAGAACAAAACAATCCAGGAGTTGGCGAGAGATATGATGGATCAAGCAAATGTACCTCACATATTTTGGGGAGAAACAACACATGCAATGGTGCACCTATCAAAAAGAGCATAACTAAGGCCTAATAGTGATAAAAATCCCTATGAGTTGTGGAAGGGGAGACTTGCATCAGTTAAACCCTACAAGGTAGTTTGGAGGAAATTCTTTATAAAAAGGAATGATAAAAATCTCAAAAAGTTTGATTCACATGCTGATGAGGGTATATTACTTGGTTACTCTGCTCGAATTAAAGGATACAAGAGTTACAAAGAAAGGATAAAGAGGATTGAGGATTGCATTGATGTTGTAGTAGATGAAATGGCTCCCTAACTTGAGTCCTCCAAAGGAAACATGAACTTAGACGAAGAAGATATTTGAGCCATCAGGCCCTCAAACCATGAAGAAACCGAGTCAGATAATGAATACATATAAATGAGCATAACTCCAGGGCCCAAAACACCTTCCAGGTATGTACAGAAATAACATCCTAAGAGTTAAATTCTTGGAGATCAAAGACTTGGTGTTCATACCAGGAGGAGATTTTTTTGTAGTTCAAGTTGTATAAATCTTGCTCTCTTATCTAAAGTTGAGCCTAAAAATATCATTCAGGCAAGCGAGGATAAGTCTTGGATGAGAACAATGAATGGATAACTTGACCAAATTGAGAAGAATGACACTTAGAAGCTTGTTCCAAGACCCAAAGAGAAAAATATCATAGGTACAAAATGGGTCTTCAAAAATAAGCTAAATGATCAAGGTCAAGTAATTAGGAACAAGGATCAACTATTTTTCAAAGGGTATACCCAAATAGAGGGTATTATCCTCTATAATTTCCTAGGCTAAGGAGGAGATTGAAAGTGGTAACCTTGAACAACTTTTAGTTTAGTAGCTAGCCCCACTAAACTAGAGAGGGATCTCTCTAAGGATTTTTCAATGAATAACTGAAAATAAATAGGTATTAGGCTAGATATACATGTCTTGTTTGAGTATTTGTGAATTTATGGTTTTTAGTTTGTTGGACTAAGGATTCGAGCAAGTAATTAGGTCAAGGCCTCAAGTATGCAGTGACAAGTATAAAGAGGAGCTAGATATTACTGTGTTATGGTGAACTTAAAGTTTTTTCAATGTAGTATAGGTTTGATATTTTAAGAGAACATAATGACCATGTAAAGCATGAATTCATTAGTCTTAGAAGAAAAGAAACACAAGCATGATTTCCTCATAAATAGAGATTAAATCTAAGAATTATTTCTATATAACTGCAAGGAAAACCATAGGAAGAATATAAAAGCATGAAAAGAGAGATCATTTAATAAATTAGGAGCTGATCTGAAATGAAAACAACACCATAGACTCACTGAACAAGTATTCTTGAAATATAGCTACAACTGCTCTTGTATTAGTTATAAGAGAACATAAGGTACCAAGCCTCTCCACAAAATTCCAACCCTTTTCTATGAATGATAAATGATACATATAGAATAAATTGAACCACTTCCCCACCTTCAGGATTTGAATTCCTAGGTGGTGGAACTGTTTCCAAGATTCTCTCAACCGACAGGTGAGAGTGAGAAGGTCAAATACAAACACTTCTTTTAGACATTGTTTTGGATTTTGCTTCCTTAATGAGGACTAATAAACCATAAAAACAACCTATCATGTCTATTTATTCATGATTACATCATCTAACCTTGAACTAACTTCAATTACATCAAGAGTTTTGACTTTGACCAAGTCAAACTAAAAATTAAGAAATTACATAGTGAAATTTAAATGAAAAACACTGAAATTTGCAGAAGCGCAGCCCGACTTTGAGCCCATGTTAAGGTGCCTTTCCGAGGTCCAAATGAAGATCTAAAATAATGACAAACTAGATTTTCTAGTCTAGTTTCCAGGACACCTTTAACTTTTTAAAATGACCTATGTGAAAGCCTTCAAAAACTCATTCTCCGAAGGTGTCTCCAGAAGCATAGTGCCTGTCAAAAAGAGGGACAAAATGTTGATTTTTGACCCCTTTTTCACCTTTTTTTAAAAATTGGGGCCCTCTCTGAAACATTTGATGAAATGGGTTTTGAGGGGAGGTCATGAGCTTTCTAGAATTACAAACCATTTTTCATTTGGAGGCCTGAGGAAAAACCACAGCACCTTGTCTGAATTTGGCACCAAAATAGCCAAAAAAACCAAAAATGCTCAGAATTCCTTCAAAATTGGTCATGAGCTGGAAAATGATGTATGTAAAGCCCTCATGGATGCTCTAATTTATCCCTCTCATTTGTGTCCTTTAGGGTTTCCTTGAGGTTGTTTCCCAACTACTTGAGCTTGATATTACATATCATGTTTCTGGTTTGATAGTGATGTGCCATGTGCCTTAGTAGCTAGTTATCTCTGTTGGCTTTGTCAAGAAGCTTTTCCAAGTTATCATTGACCTTTTCTAGCCAATAATCTCTGTCATTATTGATCTATAACATGATTATGCCCTCCATGTCTAGGTCTTCATCTAGCAAACTATGTCATTTCTGCTCTTTCAAATCCTTTTTGAGTCCCTTGGTCCTCGGCCTATTTTTCCTGCATTGTTTTTCAATTTCCTCAGGGTCACTAGGCTCCAAAACTACTTTACCTTTGCCTACTTGCTGCAACAATTTAGTTTTCTCTTTCTCCATGATGAGTTGTCTAGCTTTAAGCTGATTGTTTTCTTGTTCTAGGAAGGAGATAACAAGCCTTCCTCTTGGCATGATGTACATGAGTTCTATGACTTGAGAATCCTTCTCTTTGATATTATGTTGCATGTTTGAAGGCTCATTTTCTGTTTCCAATTCCACCAATTCAAATTCATGCTCAATCAATTCTTTATCTTGTATATGTGATACTTGTTTCACTGATGTAGAAGGCTTGGTCCTTTTTTCAACCTAAGAAGTAAACACAAGCCTATTTCCTCTTTGATACATTCTAGTCACCTCAAGTCTAGGTTCTTTAGGAACCTCCACTGATTGGCTTGATGATCCTACCGCCATCTCCTGTGTTGGTATGTCTTGATGCTGAAGTGAAACATTAGTCTCATGCCATTTCAAAGTTGTTTCTATGAAATAATCCCACGTCATGTTTTTCTTTGCAAGCTAATGGAGAACTACAGTCTTTATTAAGCTATGACGAAAAATACTAGGGTAGTGTTCTTTTTTTTTCACCTGTACCTTCTCAAACATTTTGACAAGGCTTCTACATAGATAATTGCACATGTTGAGAGGTTTTTGAGCTATGAAGTGCATTAGAAGCCAGATGTGATATGCATACAATCTAGAAAACCTTCCCTCCTAGGTGAAAAATTTCATGACAACCTTCATTAATGGAGCATACTTCTCTAACAAGTACCTAAATGGAATAATGTGTGAATGGGTCTCCCTTTAGGGTGTTTTCAAGAAAGACTTGTAATGTTCAAGATCCAAATTCATTCCTTTAAACTAGTACTCTCCATGATCAGGTATCCCAGTAGCAAGTGAAATGGAAGCCATTGAAAGTGTACACTCAACCTCTTCTATGATGGCCCTTTCCCCTTTCAAATGAGTGGCAATCCAATCTGTCATTTGTTCATGGAAACCTACTTCACATACCCTTTTGCAAAACTCTAGACAATTTACATCTTCAAAACAGTGCTTGATGAAGGGTGATGATTTAATTTCATTGTAGTTGGTAGGCTCATATCTGAGGATTTTTCCTCCTTTATGGTGTTTTTTCTTCTCTGGTAAAGGATCTCCCATCATGATGGTAGAAACCCTAGAATTAGGAAAATGGAAAAAACAGTGAGGAATGAAAATGATGATAGGGAAATATTTACGAGATGAATAGGGGCTGCAAGCAACATATGAAGCTTAAATGAAATGAAACGAGGGAAATAAATGCTTATGGGAAATTGAAAAACAGAGCTTCTAGTAAATCTACTGAAACTGCTAGATATGGGCTAGGGTTTAGTTAAACGTGAGGTAATTTGATTATTTATAGGTTGTTTAGTGAATAAAAGTGTATTTTAAACATGTACGAAGGTGTGAGGTGGAATATTTACATGTTTAGAATATCAAAACTAGACAAACCATCAATTACCCTAACTTGCAACATGAAAATTTCACCTAAACCCCTAGATGAAGAGATCTTGCATTTACATTCATCTTGTCAAATGAAAAGGTAAGAAAAAGAGTAATACTTACTTGGGAACAAGCTTAAGATAGCAAGAAATAAGTTTGCAAGCTTCAAAATCAAATTTGGGTGAGTTTTGAAGACTTTCACGTTGCTCTGGCACAAGTATAGCGCAGTCTCTAGATGCGCAATGTAGTGTCTGGAAGTGCAGCATCAATCTTAGAAATGCAAACAGTCTTTGGAAGCACAATGCTACCAATTTTTGACCAACTTTTCCTAGAAACCCATGTTTTTTTCGCCAATGGAGGGGAGAGATTGATGAATAAAGGAGAATAGAAGGAAAATTAAATGAGTTTGGGACCTTTTGGCTTTTTATAGGCAAGTATGATTCCCTTTTTAATAGAAATGGGCCCCACATGCCTTTTCTAAATTTGATTTTTCACCTTTAAAAATGAGCCACTTTGGAGAGCTAAAACCTAAGTTGTTTTTTTACCTTTTTGAATAGTGAGAGTTCTTCTTCTGGAAAATTTGAGATTGAAACCATGAAGAACTTATGAAAATTCATCAAACTTATGCCAAAAAGCTACTTGTTACAACTCATTTAATGTTGGATTTACACATGATGAGCATGGACCTTGAAACCCTAATGAATTAATGAAGAGATGCGACTGAATGGAATGGTAATGATGATGACTGATAGAATGAAAACATCTTTTTTATTATGATTCCTTCAACTGAGTGAATTAGGTGACCAACATGTGTGATTTTTCCAAAAGAATGGAGACATTCCTAGACAAACTAGCCAGTGACCAAATTTTACTCTGTAAACCTAGTGACATGATAAAATTTGACCTTGAGACTCCTAACAGACTTGGTAAAAGCATATTTGATCATTGGTGACAGACAGACAAGACTGACACTAACGGAGGGGATAGATTTTGAGGAAAAATTTGCTAGTAGCTAGACTAGAAGCTATCAAATTGTTTCTTGTATTTTCCAGTGATATAAACATCAAGGTATCTCATATGGATGTGAAGTCGAAATTTCTCAATGGAGATCTAGAAGAATAAGTTTATATTGAGCAGACAGAAGGATTCATGCTCACCTAAAATGAAGGGTTTGTGTGCAAACTGAAAAATACCTTACATGGACTCAAACAGGCTCCCAGAGCTTGGTATGCAAGACTAGATCGATACCTTCAACAACAAGGATTTAAGAAAGGCACCATAGACAAAAAGATGTATACAAAATCTAAAGATGATCATCTTGTAATTGTAGTAGTGTATGTGGACGACATAATATTTAGAATCAACCTAGAATGATTGGGACATCAATTCAGAAACTATATGCAGACAAAGTTTGAGATTTCCATGATAGGATAATTGTCCTTCTTCTTAGGATTGCAAATTTCTCAATAAAAAAATGGGGTATTTATCTCCCAATCTAAATACTTACGTGAAACTCTGAAGAAGTTTGGGCTATAATATTACAAGACAGTAAGCACACCCATGGTTACAGGCTACAAATTGTCTAAAGAAGATGAGACACTGCTGGTAAATCATACTAACTACAGATCAATGATAGGAAGCTTGTTGTATCTCATAGTTTGAGACCAAACATCATGCAAGAAGTGGGTATTGTGGCTAGATCTCAAACCTTCTCTCATGAAAGTCATGTCATCGCCATCAAAAGGATTTTCAAATATCTTCAAGGGACAACTAATTATGGACTATGGTATGCTAAAAGTAGAGAGTTTAAGTTGAAGGCCTATACTGATACTTATTGTGCAAGAATTATTAATGATAGGAAGAGAACATATGGTGCAACATTATTTTTGCGAAACTCCTTAGTGTCATGGGTTAGCAAGAAACAAGACTCCATTTATTTATCAACTTTTGAAGCAGATTATATTTTAGCTGCCACTTGTTGCTCGCAAATTCTGTTGATCAAGCAGACTTTGAAGCACATTAAGGTAGAGTTGACTTATCCCATTCCAATCATGTTTGATAATACTAGGCCATCAACATATCTAAGAATCTTTCCATGCACTCAAATACCAAGCACATACCTATCAAGTTCCATTTCTTAAGAGAATAGGTTGTAGCTAGCGTTGTTCAACTTGAATATGTGGCCACTAAAGACAAACTTGCAAACATCATTACTAAGTCTCTAGAAAGGGAACCTTTTGAGTATCTGATGCAAAAAATAGGGGTTGTGACTTCTCTTCCCAAATGAATCAATTATAATGTGTTGGAAGCTACTCAATATGCAAGTTCGATTTAAGAGTAAGTTGTAGTGGTTCAAAGGGAGTTTTCAAGAGCATTATTTTTCATTGATGCCAAAAGGGGATAAGGTTTATGGTGCTTAGGAGAAGAAAATCAATGAACAAGATCATGCCTGGTTTTAGGGGGACCTTAGGCCGTTTCCATCAATGCCAAATGGGGAGATTGTTGGACAACTGATGTTGTCTTATTGGTTGGTGGAACTTGGTATGTCGACATTGATGTCAACTAGACTAGCATTGAGGTTAGAAGCATTATATGTTAGCATTAATGTGAGCATGTTATTCAGGGTAGTCCGATAGTTGTTGTAGTGTTCTGTAGAGAATCATCATCGTAGCACACTTAGTGGATAAGCCATAAAAATATGATTATGATTGTTGGAAGTCCCATAATTTGGAGGAGATTATGTCCTAGGAGACCAACTTAGACGTGTCTAGAAACCACTTCATCGGATAGTTTTCTAGAAGATTTTTCTACTGGTATGATGAAGTCTAGAAAAGGCCTTCTAGATCAATAGTTATAAGAAGTTGAATTTTTCATATAGAAAAGGTCATTCCTCAGGAGTTGGGTATATTTTGAACTCAGACGGGCCTAGTTGGAAGATGAACTTAGTCGGAGGTCAGGGTCCTGTAGTAGTGTTGGTAGAAGTGCATCCCAACCCCCCAACCCCCAAATTTTGTGGGACCATCTCTATGTTAGAATTCATGCCTAGTCGGATATCAGTTCCATAGAGAAAAATTGGCAGGAGAACACTCTTGACCCCCAATCTATGTGGGACTTCGTATATGCAATGTTGCAGATGATGTCAATGTGATGTGATAATATAAAGGACACATGGAAAGTGGATTTGACATTCTTGGGTGGCCTAATGGGAAAAAACTAGGTGACACATGTCATCATAAAAAAGGTACAGCGTGGCTCAGATGATGTCAGCATGATGTAAGCTAAAGATGAGGTAGAGCCTTGAAGTTCAAGCTAAAGGGTTGTTTTGTGAAGTGTTTCTCATCTATTTGGTCTTTGACATTGAAATAGATAAATTGAGCCTAGATTAGAGAAAAAGGATTTAAGTCGGGCCTATAAGCAAGTCGGGGGTTCAAGGCAAATGTAAGCGCATAATAAAATAGAGTGGGGTTGACTTTGACCTCCCAAATGAAATTGGAAGGCGTGCCCAGGACATGGTTATGTAGTGTTTTTGTGTGTTAAAAGCCTTAAGTATTTTAAAATGAATGAAATGTTGTCTATAGGAAAAATGATGTATAAATAAATGAGGACCTCAACCTGTCACATATTAATGTAGTCAGGTATAGTCATACCTGAAGTTCTCCTCATTCCACGAAGAGATAAACGAGAGTAATGGTGATTAGACCAAGTTCAAGAAATCAATGTTTTTTATAATTATAAATGGAGGATATTCTTGAGTGTTTAGGTGGAGTGACAATTATTTCTCAACAGGAAACAATTGCTAAAGCCCATTCTCAAATTTAATACAGTTACATTAGATAGGTATTTGGATATAATAGGAGAATGGGGAGCCTTTCAAGAGTACACTCTTCAACAGAGTGAATCACGGAGTGAGCTTCACTGAAGAACAACAAACATTGAGTGAACTAAGCCAACTTGTGGAATTGACTTCAGATGTCCATCCTCTGCATCAAATCAGTTGGTGAGATTGAGAACACAAGCAACAACAACATGAAAGAGCCTTGTTTCCGGTTCATTCTTTCCATTAATTGTAATGCAGCTACAGTTGGATCCCATTCAAAGTGATTAATGCAGTGGTCATGGTCTTGCAATATGATGGAACAACAACATGGATAGCATGTATAAGTACACTTCTAGGCACTGTGTTGTAGAGACAACATCAATCACATTGTAGGAGAGGAACAATATAGTGGATAGCAGTTATGAGAACTGGGGGAATGCATAACTATTGATTGAGAAAGTGTGTAGTGTTGTGGGTGTGTGACTAAGAAAAGTGTCACTAAGTATAGGTGTATCACAGGGTTGAGACTTGAGCTAGGTGAGAAACATAGATAAAAGTCTGAAGGAGAACTAGGGAGTTGAAGGAATGGAACTGATAATGGAGAGAAAAAAAAATCTATGTATATGCATTCGCCTTTGTTTTCAGTTTGAAAATTGTATGAAAAGTAGAATAGTGGCTAGAGCAGGTAGTGGCCTATATTCTTAAGAGGTGGGATCCTCTTGGCAAGTTGTGGCTTTCTATCTTAAGGGGGTTGGTGCCTCCCATGAGTGGATGCTCACAAACAAATTGATGCACTTGAGTAGGTTCTTATGTACATCATAACAATAAACAACTAGTGGTTTTTTTTCCCTTTGGGTTTCCACGTAAAAATACCTATGTCAAAGTGTCTATGTCACTCATGTGATGGATTGTATATAGATGTGAATGCACCATCTTGTATGAAATATCTCACAAGTAACTGACTCTAGCGAAAAACATCAAATATTTATACTTAAAATTTTAAAGAACCTCGCAATTATTGATTCAACCCCCTCTTAAAGATTTATTCCTTATTCCAACAACATATTTATCTACACATCATAACTTGGCAGTAGTTCTCTCCTATACATTGATTCCCTAAATTATCACCTCTTTTCCATGGTGTCATGTCGCATTATTTTATCCTCCCAAAATCCATCCTTTTGACCTGCCATGAATTAGAATCTAAGCCTCATCTTTCTCTTCTTTGTCATCTTTTGGCTATATCCCAAGAGGATTCCACATATTTTCTACGTTTATATTTCGACTATAGTTATCCTCATTTATACATGTTTATAGGCCTTGGTCTTCTCTCATCATCACCGTCACATTCCATATGGCTCATCGTTTGCATTCGCTTATTGTTGTTTACCTTTCCTCGAGGGAGCACTATGATGAATGGTCTACCTTGCTAGCCTCGTTGCCTTTATTTTCTTAGGGATGTTTTTTCAACTCAGAACTAGTGGCTAATGATTATACCACTCATTCCTCCAGGATGAGCTTCCTTAGTATCCTTCTCATTCTCATTAAAAAATGAAGGGTGTCAACCATAGTTTTGTTTGTTTTTCAGGCTCATTAAAACCTGATGAAAAATACACCTTGCATCGAGCAAACTAATACTCTTATTTGATATTTTAATCATGAATAAGACACCTTATAGAATACCCTTTTATATGTTTTCAAGCTCAATTAAAATTGAACAAAAAAAATATCGAGCTTATTTGTCTTCTCTTTCGTGTTCGTTAAACTATGAAGGAGATAAAAAGGAGAGACGAGAAGGGAATTCACTTTTCTCATTATATCAATAAAAATGGTAATGTTAGCCATGTTTCCCTTGAACATGGCACACATTTGCATCATTATCTTACAACTAGGCTTTAGCTTACCTAGGAGTTGTACCATACACATGAATTATTTTAATCCTCTAAATGGTTTCTCTTCGAGTCATTATGGAGGATGCTTCAATGTATCTTGTGTTATTGCAAGGTATCACTTGGTTATAATTAGTCAATGTCACCAATTCACTCTTGTGCCATGCCAATACATGTTCAAGGGAATTCTAAACATTAGAGAAAATTGTAGCCAAAAAGTGCCCATGAAATTTTCATGTAATTTCCATGCCATAATATGTAAACCAATCAAAATCCTCTAAACTTAAAATGAGCTACATGTAATTGTTTTGGAGTGAAAATAAGAAAGCTACTTTTCTTAATTATATTTTTGACTTATCTCCTTGTAGGTTTACTCAAATTTCAAGTGTAGACACTCATTCGATGCATTATTAAATTTCACATCCAACGGGTAACCATTATGCATACTTACAAAAATACCCACATTGATCAAAATTGAATATACATTAAAAAAGCGTGTTCAACATGCTTTTTTAATGTATCTTCATTTTTTTTATCAATGTGGGTCTTCTGAGAAGTATGCATAATGGGCACGCGTTGGATGTGGAATTTAATTCCACAACCAATGAGTTTATACATTTAAAATTTGAGTAAACCTGTAAGGAGATAAGCCAAAAATACAATTAAAAAAAGTAGTTTTCTTCTTTTCCCTCCAAAATTCATAACTCTTATTTTATTATTTTAATTATTATTTAATTATTTCTCCTTAGGATGCCACTTTTAGGCTGATATTTCCTCTATTTCCTTAGTCGACCATATGGAATCCTTGTTGACTGTTAGGATATTCCGACACATAGGAAATAGTTAAGTATAACTTGGTCTAGTGTAGAGTTAGGTAAAGTGTGTTTCTTTACTATGTACTTTTGTAACTTACAATCTAATGATCACGATATGTTCTAGACATGAAGTGATCTGACGGTTCATTCTCTCCTCGGTATTACTAACACTTGATTTGTGGCTCAACACCCAATTGGTCCATGATCTTTATTTAAAGAGAATGGAGGGTCATTTGTAGGTTAACTATTCATGATAGAAGCTTATGTAAATTTTCATTCTTTTATTAATAAATTGCCTGAAGTGGCCGCATTTGCTCAGGCCGTGGTCTAGTTCCCTCTTTGAGGGTTTTAACCACGTCAACAATACTGGTGTATTGATTTGTGATCTGTTGTGAGTGGTGTCCTTTGGTGTTTTTCTGAGGAACTTACCCTGTAAATTCCTACATGTTATCAGAGCTATTTTAGGGCCGCATCCGTTGGTGATCCAAATTTGAAACTGATAGAAATGCATCCAACTGTCGTTTCCTATATCTACTGTTACTGACTGCTTTTGGGTCGAGATGAGTGTTCTATTGTGTTAGGAGCATCTATTCCAGTGAGGAACCCCTTTTGTTTGACGCGAAAAGGTTTCTGGTATTCCTAGCTACGTCATTTTTAAGATCTGGAGGTATATAGTGTTTATTTGCAGTTTTTAGTTACTTTCTCTCTGCTTATTTTGGTTTATTTAGCTCTTTGTTTTTTATTACCAGATCTATAACTTTCATTTCTGTGTATGCTCTTTGCCCCACAACTCTGTGCAATCTGGGCAAATCAGAAATGGAAAGGAAGGATTTTTCTCATGCGTATGCTCTTTTCCACCGCGCCTTAGTGTGATCTTGGCAAACCAGAAACATTGAGGAAAATTTTAAGTTTCCAGCTAAAGCTAACTTCAAGCCGTAAGGTTTGTTTTTTTTGTATGTCTATGTTGGGTTTTGTGTTTTTTGTTTTGTAGGCAAAAAAAGAGCTTTCTCAAGTAAACACACACCCCAAAGCTTCAATGACTAAAAAAAAAACAACCCCCTTCCTCTTTCCCAAAAGTTACGAACCTTTTAATCTAGCTCACTTGGTCGAAAGCTACTTTATGAGAGTATAGGTCTTGAGTTCAAGTCTTTCTTTTTGATGAACTAATTAGATTAGGTTTGGAGAGGGGGCAGATTTTTTTAAAATATAACATTATCATTCATTTCCCCACATTCCCACACTTCGTCAGCATCTTCAACAACTTTTCTTCAAAAGCCATTTTCAGAGCCGTTTTTTTTTAATCAGCCTAATTTTTCAAGATATTTCCATTGGAACACTTAGTTTAAGCATCTATCTCTCTAGTTTCTGTTAAAATGGAAAGTCCATACCAAGTTATTCTTGACAGAACCAACTACTTCCAATGGTGGTCCTACATTGTGGATTTACTTAGAAGTAAATGTCTTTAGAGAATAGCCTCAGGCCAAGAAACCAAACTGAAAAATGAAGATAAGGCATCCAAATGGGAAAATAGGCAAGATCAAGCACATGGGTTGATAGGGATGTCTAAAGTTTTTGGAATTAAAAATGAACTTAGAGCCCATCAACTTGAAAATGAGTTGCTTACATTAGACCCCAATAAGTTTTCGTCCATTGAAGATTTTTTATCCAAGTTCAAGACCCTTAGACTTCTCTTGGAAGGTGTTAAGGTTAAGAAAGAAGATGGAAACATTATCTATTCCATTCTTACTAAGTTCGGACCAGCCTACTCTGTGTTTGTTTCCACCTTCCATTCTACAAGAGAAGCCTTCAATTCTCAAGGAAAAGACTACAAGTCCCCTTCCTTTGATGCCTTTTGTGATTCTTTAATAAGAGAACAAGAAAAATGCTTACATATTGGTCTTCTTAATCTTGGAAAATCTTCTAAGAAAGCCTTAGCCTCTTAGTAGCAACAAAATTCAAAGAATCCTAAGAAGTCGTATCCTAAAAAGAATGGTCCTAAACCAATCAAGGGTCCTAAGCAATTTCAGTCTCAAAATGAAAAATCATTTCAAGAAAACGATAAGGCAAATAAAAACAAAGGGAAGAAGACTGATAGAAATTGCCACTTTTGTAATCAAGATGGCCACTTAGAATCCAAATGCTTTAAGAATATGGAAGCCTTGGAAGAAACAATGAAGAAGCATAACATCCATTTGGATCACTCTTCAACTTCAACTTCATCTTCAGGAATAGCACTTTCTACATGTGGTTGTCAAGCATCTCAGACTGGATATGCACTAAATGTATCTTCTTTTTCTCATTCTCATGAGTGCCTCATTGACATGGACAAAAACAAAGCCATGTTTTCTTCTTTAAATGATTGTAAGACCAAAAATATATATGTTGATCATGATAAATCTCTTAGTGTTGTAGGGACTGGAACTGTTCATATAGACAATGGTCAGTTTAATGATGTATTATGTGTTCCAACCTTATCCTGCAACCTTCTATCTGTATCTCAAATAACTCCTTCAGGTGAAGGTAAAATCATTGAATTTTCACCTCATGATGTTGTAATTAAGGACCTAAGAGATCCTAGACAGATTTTTGCTACTGGCATTGCTGATGATTCTAGAAGGTTGTATAAGTTTAACAAATTTGGGTCATCAAATATTCCCTCGGTATTTGTTGCTCATAACAATGAAGTGAGCAAACTTTAGCATGAGCGATTTGGTCACTTAAACTATTGCTCCCTTCAAAATCTGTGTAAAGAAAATATGATGACAAGTCTTCCAATGGTATCTTGCAGAGATGGTGTTTGTTCCAAATGTGTACTCGAAAAACATCATTGGGATAGTTTTGAAAAACGTGCCTCTTGGCACACCTCTGCCCCTTTATAGCTTTTGCATAATGATTTATGTGGTCCACTTCTAGTTGTTTCATTCTCTAGCTACAAGTATTTCTTAACTTTCATTGATGACTTCTCCACATGCACTTGGGTATACTTCTTAAAACTCAAGAGTGAAGTATTTAACATGTCCTTGGCCTTTAAGGCCTTTGTTGAAAAACAATATGGACATCAAATTCTTAAGCTAAGATCTGATAATAGCAGAGAATATCAGCCTGCAGCTGGACCAAGTCTGGAGAAACAACCGATGAGGGGAATGCATCAAGCTTAGATAGACGGTTGTGCTTCTACGAGAGAATCATTGAAGCTTGTGTACTTGATGAAGCAAGACATGCTATTGTGAAGGGAGGCTCCAAAATGAAGCTAGGGCAAAATTTTGGAGGGTGGTCGTAGCCGCTACAATAAGAAGGTCTCTATTGAATGTAGTGTTTCAATGTTGATTTTATTAGCGAGACTAGAATCCTTTCTAAATCCACATGCTCTTGAATTTAATTACTATAGGGTGATCGCCCATTTTTTCCCTCACTATGGGAAAACCTGTCACAACTCAGTTGTCAAACCAACAATGAGGACAACTACCACTGGCTATTATCCATGAATGCAGGTTGACTCATTATCGTTATTCAAGGAAAACCATGCCACCTAGAATCACTTGATGGTGGTCTGTAAGAGGATAGGCTTTCGCTCCTACAAGATGCCTCTAGATTTTGAGTCATCAACTTATTTCCTTACAACTGAGGAAGGCGAGCTTTTAACCAAGCAGAAGCAGTTTTACAACATACTCTAGGCCCTTAGAGTGATCACACTTTCTATTTAACACTACATATATTATTTATAATTTAGTGTGATTTTTATAATTACAAATTTTAAATATGAAAACATTGTATAAGACACATTGATAGGAAAATAATACATCCAATGTAACATAAGGATATCTATATCTTCAACTTATACATATTTTTAAATCTTACACCTACTTTATAAATATATTTTTACATTATTATAATACTAGCATAACTATATTAATAAATGTGGTAGATATATGTCAAAGGCTTCATTTGTATGTACCCAATCATTGATAAATATATAATAATAATAATAAATAATATTACAAAAAAAGTTATTGCTATAATGATATTATTATTATTAATTAAAGATTAATATAATCATTTTTAAATAATAAATATTATTACTAAATAATGATTATTATTAAGATTATTGTTGCAATACTAGCTTTTCAAGCCTTCTTCAATGTCAAAATTATAGTGAGCTCGGGAGGCTTGTCTCCAATCTTTTTGAGCATAGGAATAAAATCTTAAATCAAACTAAATAATTTGTTTTCTTTAGGTCCGATAGACCAAAGTTTGATCTCAGTGGACGTTAACCATCATCATCATCAATATTATTAAATAATTAAATAATAATAAATAATTTAACTAAACAATAAAATTAACCAGTGATAATTTAATTAAATATAAATAATAACCTATTATTTATTAAAAAAAAAAAAAAAAAAACATAGGTAATAAATAGTTATTCCTTCTTTACCAAAAGAATTAATTTTTTAATAATATTTATTGAAATCAAATATTATTTTATAATAGATCTATTATTTTTTTAATAATAATAATATATTGTTGATTATTGGAAATATAAATATTTATTTTTTTTATTTATATTATTTTTTGTTAAGTAAGTAACAATATATGTGATTATTATTAAAAATCTGAGGCATTAATAAATTTAAAAGAATGATATTAAACTTAGGAATATGAACCCTTAGATTAAAAACTCTGAGATTGAATATTAAATAAACATAAAAGAACAAATACTAAACTAAAGCTACATAAACCATCAGAATAAATATTATAGACCCCAAAATAAGCATGTTGACCGCATAATTGACATAAAATAAATAACATAGAAATATATATATATATTAATTCTTCAACTTATACAAGCATTTTTAATATTAACGCCTATTTTAAGATATATTTTTTGAATATATATAATATTACAAATAACTAATTGTTGCGAAAATAAATCGATTTCAATGCGCAAAGAGTTTTTTGATCAAAAGAATACAACAATAGTGAGTGTGGCATTATCTTTACTCGAGTGAGAATTGAAATTAATAAGGTCAACATCAATATGTATAAAGGTATTAGTTTGCTAGAATAAGCACATTAATATACCATTATATAATTATATAAACACTTCTCCATCCACGCACAAAGAAGACAGAGGGCCATGTATAGAGAATCTCAGTCCATAGGGACAGTTTTTAACAAATAATTGTTTCATTGCTCATACTTCTTTCTATCAGCACACTGATTGGATTGCTAAATGGATCAAAATCTTATGTTGTAGATTTCAATGTTTTAAAATAGTTTTTTACAATATTATATACCTTTGATGTTTCAAAATAAAATTTATTGTAACATCGATTTCAAATAAAATAACTCACATTCTTCTATTTATTTTGGAGTAATGTGGATCATCAAAGCTATGCATAAGCGAGGAGTGACTTGATACTACAACTAGTCAATGAAATGTAAGGGAAAACCAATAGAGAAGTCTTTGTTGGAGACACGATTGTTGTTACACCAAAACCCACAAGTTGTTAGTAAACATACATATTGCTAGATGTAAACACATGCCACGAAATACACGGGAGTGTTGGATCGACACCGCCATTAATGGGGAGCACAACAATATCCCCCCTCAACGCGAGCCAGGTGTATTTCGAACTCGAGACATTTGGCTCTGATACCACTTGTTATAACCGCAATTTCACAACAGGCTTGGGCCTTGGCTTTCTTTCCTTAGTAGAGAAATTACAAATTTATAGAGGCAGAAGAAGGATCTAGAATCTTGTGTGTGATTCAGATGGAGATCTGGAATGATCTAGAAACCACTAGCGGTGTAGGAGGATCTAGAATCTTGCATGTGATTCTAGAAACTAATGGCGGTGTAGAAATATCTAGAATGCTGGAGATCTAGAAAGATCTGATCTAGAATCCTTCGTGAATTTGGCTTCACACTTAACATTCTCCCACTTGAAGCCAAATAAGAGTCATCAAGTCACACCGAGTCCTACCATGCCTCTACATAACTCATGTTTATTTCGTGGTAGAATCTTAGTGACCATATCACTAGGGTTCCTATCTGTATAGATTTTTTCCAAGGATAATTGTTCTTCCTCCAACACATGCCAGATCCAATGGTACCTTAAGTCAATGTGCTTGGTTTTTGAATGAAATGTTGGGTTTTTCGCCAAGTGAATGGCACTCTGACTATCACAATATAACACATACCTGTCCTACTTTATTCCTATCTCTCCTAGGAATCACTGCATCCACAACATCTATTTACAAGCTTTTGTTGCAGCTATGTACTCTGCTTCTATTGTAGAGAGGGCTTCTATTCTTTGTAGCCTTGACACCCAAGATACTACTGCACCTGCAAATGTATACAAATAACCTGTAGTGGACTTTCTGATATCCATATCTCCAACCATATCCGCATCTGTAAATCCTTCAAGCACAGTCTCATCATGACCAAAACATAAACAATAATGACTAGTACCCTTGAGATACCTCAAAATCCATTTCACTGCTTGCCAATGTTGTTTGCCTGGATTGGTAAGGAACTTACTCATTACTCCCACTGAATATGCAATGTCTGGTCATGTGCATACCATGGCATACATTAAGCTACCAACTGCTGAAGCATAAGGAATTTTGCTCATCTCTTCTTTCTCTTTGTCATTACTAGGACATAATTTAGTACTCAGCTTGAAGTGGGCTGCAAGGGCTGTACCAACTAGCTTGGTATCCTTCATATTAAACTTGTCAAGCACCTTCTTGATATATCTTTCTTGTGACAACCACAAGCTTTTGTTTTTCCTATCACGCATAATCTGCATGCCCAATATCTGTTGTGATAGTCCCAAATCCTTCATTGCAAATATGATACCCAAATTTTTCTTCAACCTATTGATCTTATTCTTATCATGCCCAACAATCAACATGTCATCCACATATAACAATAATATGATATACTTTCCTTGATCGTACCTCTTGATATAGACACAATGGTCAGCTTCCAAGCTCTGAAAACCATGTTCAAACATGAATGAATCAAATTTCTTGTACCATTGTCGAGGTGCCTATTTCAACCCATAGAGGCTCTTCTTCAACCTACAAACAAGGCCTTCTTTGCCTTTTTCTATGAAGCCTTCTGACTGCTCCATATAAATTTCTTCCTCCAATTCACCATGAAGAAAATAAGTTTCTACATCTAACTGATCACATTCTAGGTCTAAAGCAGCAACTAGACCAAGAATGACTTTAATGGATGATATTTTAACAACAGGTGAAAAAATTTCAGTGAAGTCAATACCTTCTTTTTGGGCAAAACCTTTCACCACCAGTCTTGCTTTATACCTCTCCTTCTTTTCGTCACCTTCATGCTTAATCTTGTACACCCATTTGTTTTGTAGAGCCTTTCTACCTTTTGGGAGGTTTACCAACTCCCAAGTTTTATTTTCTAGCAAAGAGTTCATTTCTTTTTCCGTTGCTTTCTTCCATTCTTTACTGTGCTCGACTTTACAAGCTTCTTGAAAACAATTAGGTTCACCTTCATCAGTCAACAAATATAGTTTGAAGGAGGATACCTTTGTGAAGACTTATGAGGCTTAAAAGATTTGCGAACCAACTGTGGTGGTGCATTATTAGGTTGAATCTCCTGTAAAGGTTCCTACAAGATTCCTTCTTCTTGTTGTTCATTATTTTCCACTTGTTGTTCTTCATGCTCCTGAATTTGTTGTTCATTTTCTTGTATTAGTGGTATGTTTTCCTGTTTCTCTTCAAACCTGTCAATAACCTTCTTGACCTCCAACTCACCTACAGTCCTCTTGAACATTTCTGACTCATTAAATATAACATCCCTACTTTTAATAATTTTATGTTTGACTAGATCCCATAGACGATAACCAAGATCTTCATCTGCATATCCCAAAAAAATGCATTTCATAGATTTATCATCTAGCTTAGCTCTATTTTCTTTGGGAATATGTACGAATGCTTCACATCCAAATATTTTCAAGTGAGAATAATTCAAATTCTTACCAGTCCAAACTTCTTCAGGGATATCGCCATTCAAGGCTATAGTTGGAGATCTATTTATGAGGTAGCAAGCAGTCCTAACTGCTTTAGCCAAAAAATTCTTCTCCAAACCGGAATTGGACAACATACTTCACACCTTTTCCATAATAGTATGATTCATCCTTTCTGCGACACCATTCTGTTGAGGAGTACAAAGCACAATCATCTCATGCTTTATGCCAAACCTGTTACAATATTCCTTAAATTCATTTGAGCAATATTCTCCACCATTATCTGTTCTTAAACACTTCAGCAATTTTTTAGTCTCTCTTTCAACAGCAACATGGAATTTTTGAAATACTCCAAACATTTCACTTTTATTTTTCATAGGATATTCCCAAACCTTCCTTGATGCATCATCTATAAATGTTACAAAATATGATGCTCCTCCTAATGATTTGATGTTAACAGGCCCAAACACATCCGAGTGTACCAATTCTAACACATTTTTCTTTCTGTCATGGCCACCTCTAAGGAATGAAACCATTCTTTGTCTACCATATAGAGAATGCTCACAAAGATCAAGATTGTATGATTTCAAACCTGGCAATAATTTATTATCAACAAGGATTTTTAAACCCTTCTCGCTCATGTGACCCAAACACTTATGCCACAGATCTGTTGAATTTCCTTCTTTTATGACAACAGCCAAATTTGATTTTCCTATTAGTGTCTTCAATGTGTATAATATTCCTGTCTTAGGCCCTTTGGCCATGACCAATGCACCTTTGCTAATTTTCCAGCCTCATTTTCCAAAGCTTGTCGAATAGCCTTCATCATCTAGTCGTCCCATAGAGATTAAATTCATGGGAATTTCTGGTACATGCCTGACTTCTTTCAACAATATATCTTGTCCATCTTTCATCTTGATCGAGACATCTCCCACTCCAACAATAATGCAAAAATGATCATTCCCCAAATGCACTCTACCATAATCACCGGGATTATATGAAACAAAACTATCTTTGCATGGGGTTACATGGTGAGATGCCCTAGACTCAAGGATCCAATCAAAGCCACTGCTAGATGTATATACACCTGCATCCTCTACTGAAATAGTAAACAACACATCACCATCTATGGCTACAACAGTAGTCTCACCTTCATTTGTGTTGGATGACTTGTGATTTGTACTAGATGGTCTCTGATCCTTTTGTCCTTTCTTCTAGAATCGACATTCTTTCTTCATGTGCCCAGGTTTGCCACAATGAAAGTAGATGATCCTTTCTCTCCTTGATTTTTATCGGCCTCTCGATCTTGATCACCCTTGCCGGCCTTGATCCATTCTCCTACCACGATCAGCTAGAGCTACAGTCTCTCCTCCTTGGTTTTCCGCAATTGACTTGCATCGCAGCTCCTCATTCATTAAACTGCTACTAACATCATCAAACTTTAGGGTCCCTGTAGTTGTTGAAGTTCTCATAGCTACAATTAAATTTTCCCAGTTGTCTGGCATAGAACACATTAGAAAAATAGCTCTAATTTCATCATCTAAAATGATTTTAACAGAGGCAAGTTGATTAGTAATAATATTAAATGCATTCAAGTGCTCAGCAACTGAAGCACCCTTCTTATTCTAAGATTATAAAGCTTATTCATCAAGAACACTTTGTTTGATGTTGTGTTCTTCTCATATAGATCATGGAGCTTCTTCCATAATCCTTTAGCCATCTTTTCTCTGGACACATTGAAATAAACATTCTTTGTTAAATATTGGCGGATTGTTGCAATCGCCTTTCTATCTAGCTTATTCCACTCTTCATTTGTCATCGGTGAGGGTTTCTTTGTTGTGCCCTCAATCGGCAAATACTAATCCCTTAAAATCAGTATATCCTCCATCTGTGATTTCCATAGGGAAAAATTAGCCCCGCTCAACTTCTCCATATCTGTAACTATTGTCTCCATTTTCAATCAAATTCACGCCCCAAAACACAAAAACTCCACTTGAAAATAAAACTTTAATTATTACTCTTTAAAATTTAGTAATAATGACCTTCCTCCTTTTAAAATAGCCTTTTCAAAATTCCTACTCCTTTTTAAAATATACTTTTCAAAATTCCGACATATAATTATATATGTTTCATAATAAATATAAAAACATATATAATGTTTTAACCTTTTCACATTTCACACATACATATGTTGGTTTGAGAAAAAAAAACTTCACGTATATGTGTAAGCTTGATGTAAAAAAAAACTTACGAACACCACATTTCAACTCCAATCTCCACAGATCTCCACTTTTTCAAACTCTAGCAACACGTTTCAACATAGGTCCATGACCTTGTTTTTCTTGTAGCAACTGTCTTTTAGTTCCAATGTTCCTCAGCTATTTCTTGGGTAGATCCTTCAACAGCTCCAGGGGTAACAACCAACATTTTAACGAACGCTGCCAGAGCAAGGCGATGGAACTAAGCGACTTGCACAGTGGATATTCGACCCTAGCTCTGATACCAAATGTTAGGAAATTTACTGCATAACATAAATAACTACTGAGAAGAATAAATATAAAAATAACAAGCAACAACCATAAACACATAAACACAAATGTTTATCCGGAAAAACCCAACCTAATAAGATATTATTAGCATTGGCCAAAACCCTAGCCAATCCAACCAAGTGAGCCTTCACCACTCACCTCGAGGTCTTGCATTACAATGAAGTCCTTCCAGCCTTTTATAAGCTCCATTACATATAATACCACGGGCAGAATACTATGGGTGCACAATACCATGTGCCCCAAAACCATCACTGTTTAATCTGGTCAACTTTGACTCTATCCCGAGTCAAGTTTACCTAACAGTCTTAAGCAACATGTAGGATAACTATACAATGGAAATAAGAAAACCATCTTTTAAGTGAAAGAAATGGTAAATGGTTAGGGTTGGTGATGTTATATTATTATAGTTTTAGTAACACATAGATGTGTGAGGTATTTTTGAATCAATTTATTTCTTGGAATGTCAAAGAGGTAGGCATTTATTCAACTTTAACTTTTTATATTATGAAGAGGAAAAGTAATTTCTAAGAAATATTTTTAATATTAAAAGATGTTGAGGTAGATATGTTATTAGAGATTAAGTGATAAGTGGCTCAATTTGTGTATTGCATGTGTATCATTGATTGAATTGCAAGTGCTTTGAATGCATAATACAATGTCACATGTAGATCATTTAAAACATGATTGAAAATTTTATGATTCATCTATAAACATTAAAAAAAATAATAAAAAAATTCAATAGTAAAAATGTTTCAACTAGTTTCTAAAGAATATTTTAAATATTAATATTAATAAAAATATAAAGAAATAAAATTTGTAATTTATTTTCTAATAAAAAATAATAATAATAATAAAATATTAATTTTTTTAAATATAAAAAATATATATATATATAATAATGTTAAAAGTAATATATCATAGCCAAGCTACAAATATAATGAAAGGAGTTTGCTCTGTTAGGGTTTGCAGCAATCCTTAGTGTGTAACATTGTTTGTTCCAATGGCACCCCTAGGGGGCAGAGGAATCCCTTCTTTCAAATCAGTAGTGGCAAATCGATTGGCTAACCCACAAATTGCCAATTCCTCTACAACTCAATCAACACAGGTATAGAAGCATGCAACTTCCACAGACTCAAATCACACGCAATCACTTGATATGCCTGTAGGTGAAGTTGGGAAAGCAACACAAAATCCTAGCCCCTTATCATCCACAAGTGCATGATATCCCCCTCTTAGAAATACCTCTGGAGAAACTCGAGGAAACAATAGAACACGTGAAGGACCAAGAGATCATTTGCAAATTTATTGGCACATGGCCATAAGAATGAAGCCTCCTTATTGGCTCAGAAAAAATTGGACCATCAAAGGAGAAGCATAATTGAAACTGGGTCCTAAGAGATTTTTTACGATCATCTCTAATAATATAGAATATCAGGAGAAAATCATGTAAGGAGGGCCATATTTCATGAATTTAGTTGGCCTATTCATGAAGCCTTGGGTTCCAAGATTTAACCCGGAGAAAGAGGACTTCTCATTTCTCATAGTCTTGATTAGATTATATTTGATGCCTTAGGAATATTGGGATCCTGAGATCCTTGCTCACATTGGCAATAAACTTGGGAAATTCATCATGATTTCTGACACCACAAAGGAAATTCACTACACTTCATATTCTAGATTCTGTGTCTATATGGATCTGACAAAGCCTTTGCCATCCAGCATTCATCTCAGTTGTGAATACATAATATGGGTTGAATAAATCTCATTCAAATGTCGTCATTTTCATGCATATGAACACCTCTTTAAGGATTATCCAACAAAACCTTCACCAAATCAAGAACCCTTATCCTCTGCTCCTCCCCTCGGAAACAAAGGTTTAACTAAAGTCTCAAGAAAATTGAATGCAGTGAAAAAGCGAAGTAATCCCACAAGCCCCCATAATGATCACAATGCAAACAATTTTTCATTTCTATCGAGTGAGGAAAAGGAAGAAACTTTGAATCAGGAAAAACTCATTCAGGAAACTGCAATGACTAAAAGCTACAAGTCGGAAGTATCCCCCAAAATTTTGCCTATTGAAAGTCAAGTAGCTGATGAAGAAGCTCTCGATCCATTGGATGAGGAAGAGTTGCAGGATTTGGAACTCGTAGATGTAGATTTGCAAAGAATAGTGGAAGAATAGAGAAATAAACCTCGCAACAATCTTGGATGACCAAATCCAGCATATAGCCCAGGCATGTCTGCAGCATCAAGATTTGCTTCTCAATAAAGCTCAAAACTCAGGTACCTATTCACGCCCTTCCTATTCCTTTTTGATGCAAGGAATTAAAATAAATTCCCCTCAGGAACCCCCCCTCTCTCAAAGAGCCCAAGAAGAAAGGTAGAAAAACTAATGGCCAAATCCTTTAGGATCTTGCTTAATTCTAAGTTAATTCAGGAAGCGTAGCCCCCATGACATCCCTCTTTCTCCTTTTGACCAAACCCCTATGATGAAGATCATCACTTGGAATGCCAAACGATTAAACATAAATCTAAGCGCTAAATCCTCAAAAATAAAATAGGTAAAGAAATTCCTAATATTTTTCTATTACAAGAAATTAAATGCTCTCATCAGAAACTAGCTCACATAATCCCATCAATATAGAAAAATTGGTTTTTCTCTCTCAGTATACCCAAGGTGCCTTTGGAGGCATAACAATCCTGTGGAATCCAGCCAAAGTCATTATCAAGGATGCTTTCTCACTTCCCATAATCCTCTCTATTTGTTTTTAACTAGTGGGTTCTTCTCTTAAGGGATACATCTCCAATGTGTATGGCCTCGCCCTACCTGAAGATAAATGAGATTTCCTCTCTAGTCTTGAATTAGCAACTCGAATGATTTCCCTGGATTGTTGGATTACAAGGGGAAATTTTAACCTAATCCACTCACTTCAAGAGAAAAAAGGAGTACGACGCCCAGAGGAATAATCCCACTGTTTCAACTCCTTCATTGATAATGCAAAGTTGATTTACACCCAAATGTCTAATGGCATGCATACATGGAATAACATATGAGGAGGTGTGCAATAAATCGCCTCTAGATTAGACTGCTCTTGGTATGTAAATCCATTCTCCTTTCTCATTTCAACATTGATGCCTCAATTCTCCCCATCCATGGCTCGAATCACTGGCCCATTTTTCGCCAATTGGGTTGGTCCTCCTCACCAAAAAATTGTCCCTTCATATTTGAAGCCTTCAATTTCCTTCATCCCAACTTTCTCTCAAACATAGCATCATGGTGGGAGGAATATGCCTTCATCTCATAAAAAGTTATGTACCATTTCCAGCAATGCCTACGGTACATGAAATAGAAACTCAGAGAATGGAATAAAGCTAACTTTGAGAATATTCATGAAGAAAAACACAAGTTGGAACAAAAAATGGCTGAAGTCTAATAGACTATCATCACTGAAGGAATTTCTAATAGCCTTAAAGAAAAAGAAGGAATATTAAAGCACTAGATAGGTGAGTGACTCTTGTAAGAAGAAATCTTACACAAATAGAAATCAAGAGTCGCCTAGCTACAAGAGGGAGAGCACAAAAAAAAAAAGCATCGATCATTGCTTAATTACCATCAGTTGAATTGCATATCTCGAGTTATAACTCCAAACAACCATGATGTGCAGGACCAAAAGGAAATATTTGAAGTGTTCTCTCAGCATTTTAGCACTCTTCTTATAAAACCTTGTCTAAACAGAAGGAATAACATCCACAAAATTACCCAGCACATCCCAAAGCTCATATCATTAGAGTAAAATTCCAAGCTTCTCAGGGAGATCATCTATTAGGAATTTGACGATGTTGTTATGAGTATGCCCCATAACGAAACTCCAGGTTCTGACGTATTCAGACAGATTCTTCCAAATATGTTGACTTATCGTGGGTCATGATGTATGGGAGGTTGGGGAAGGTTCGTGACATTCAGGTTTTATACTCTTTGTCCTAAATGCCACCTTCTTATCTCTCATGCCTAAATCCTCCCTTTCCTTCGCCCCCAGTGATTATTGCCCCATCTCCCTCTACAGCTTAATTTATAAGATTATCTCTAAAACCATAGCCAATTTCCTTAAGCCTCTGATCCCTAACGTCATTTTCCCTAAACAAACTGGTTATGTTGAAGGAAATCATATTCTATATAGTATCATCCTTATCCAAGACCATCTCCACTCGCTTTTAACTTTCAAGAATCCAGGTATGATCCTTAAACTTAACCTGTTCAAGGCCTCTGACAAGGTTAGATGACAGTTCATATATCACACTCTTAAAGATTTTGGTTTCCATGAAAAATGGATCTCATGGGCCATGGATTTGATTTCTAAAGCCTTCTTTTCTATTATGGTAAATGGCTCCCCCTCTTCCACTTTTACTGCCTCCCATGGCATTAGATAAGGAGACCCCATCTCACCTTACATTATTCTTCTTATCGCAGAGGGATTATGTCGCACCATCAATCATGCTGTTCTTAATCGTCGATTGCTTGGCCTCCCCATAGGTTCTCATACTCATAATAACCCACCAGCAATTTTTTTACGACACTCTCCTAATGGGTTATCCCTCCCTTCAGGAAGCTAAAATTTGCAAAGAAATCCTTGACACTTTCCCCGATAATTCTGGATTGGAAATCAACAAAAACAAATCCCAAATCTTCTTTTTTAACACCCCCAAGCTACTCAAATTCATATTGCTTGGTTTTTGGCTTTTCAAAGAAGATCCCTTATGTCCAAGTATCTAAGCACCCCCCTCACAACCAATCCACTTTATGTCTCTATCTTGCAAAATGTTATCTCAAAATTTGAGTTTAAGCTCTCAAGTTAGACCTTTAGAGATTTGAACTTTGTTGGATGTTTCACCTTGTTGAAATATGTTAGGTTCCTATACTACTAGTGTAGCCCTTATTGTTATTAGTGAAACACCTTTATTGTATTTTTGTGCCCATGTAGTCCCCATAATGTCATTATTGTGCCCCATAGAAGCCCACTATTGTTATTTTTGTGCCCTTACAATATTATTGTTATGTAGGCTCTAATTATATTGTGACCCCTTAGATTCCTATATATAGAAAGGAGGCCTTGCCATTTGTATCATCCAATAATTTCTCATTTTTGTAATGTAACAGAGTTTTTCCCATCAAAGAGATTAATTTTGAAGTCATTGATTTACCTCTTCTTCTATATTGTGAGCTAGGTGCATAACATTTGGTATTAGAGCTTTGGATTCTAGGGTTTCGCTGCTTCAAAAAGTTCATCATGGTATTGTCACTATAAATTGTTTTCTACGAAGCTTCAAAAGTTTAAATTAAAACCCATTTGAACCGAAATCTTAGTGAACCTTGTATACAAATTTCAGATCTTGTCTCACTATATTTTTAGAGATATGATTCAAGGAATTTAGGGTTTTTGCAGGCTCTAGAATTCAATCTCAAACATCGACCTTGGGAAAATCGTCATAACTTTCTCTCTTAGCATCGGATTCAAATTTCGTAAAAATGAAAGAAACATAATGGATTTTAGTTTGTTGGGTATTGTACTGAGGGAAGAAGGTCGAAACAGGGACATGTGGCACTTAATACAAGTTCGCACTAGAGAACCAGTGTATAATTAGGTCATCATGGAAGATTGGGCATAACTATTTATTTGATAATCAAATCTCAATCATACTTGTGGTTTTGGAAAGAGGACTCAGAGAGATACAATAGGATGAAATTTTAGAATTTCGAGATCTGAAATTACAGAGTTACATTCGTTGCAATATCGAGCTCCTAAAATGAAGCAAATGAATGACTTGAATCAAGAAAATAGAAAAACCTAGTAAGCAAAGATAAATGGTTTTATCTATGCCTTGGAAGCTAATATCAATGGTATAGAATCAAAATTTAAACACAACATGGAATATTTGAAGAAAGACAGGGAAGGTTTGAAGGAAGATTGGACAAAGTTGCTACAAGAATGCTTTCCTAATGACGAAAAGGTAGTAGAGCAAACTCATGATGAGAACAAAAGGAATGTTAAACATGATTTCATATAATCTAATGTTGGATTGAAGACCCACCATATTCTAATGATAGATATGAGGAAGTTTTATGGAAAGGATCCAGTAACTTGGATACTATAGATGGAGCAATATTTTGATCTACATAATGTGAAAACGTTACAAAAAGGTACGTATTTCATATTTATATTTAGAACCGAATCAATTTGTATGGTATAAAGGAATCTGTTCTCATAAACCACTTGTCACCTAGTCAATATTCATGGAGGAAATGATAGCACATTATGAGTATACAAAGAGCAACACCTTCTTTATCCAATTGATAAATATCAAACAAAAGGGTTCAATGGCAGAGCACATTGACGACTTACAAAAATTGAATATAAGGGTAAATGATATTCCATAGAAGCATAAGATTAAAGTCTTTATAGGGACTTTAAAGGATAACATCCAACATGAGGTTTGCCTTTAGGAGCTAGATTCATTGGAGAAGGAATTCAGGTTGGAAATAAGATTTGAAAGAAAAATTAGAGCAACAAGTAATCCTGCCACTCATATCTATAAAGATGGAAGTGTTGTTCATCCTAGCCTTCTACAACCTACAAGGTTGACACTACAATAATTGGATGAAAAAGGAGCAAAAGGGATTTGTTACAGTTGTGATAGAAAATACACTAAAGGTCATAAGTGTGTCTAGAAGAAATTAATTTACATAGATGGAGAAGAGGAGGAATGAAAGGAATAAGAAACATCAAAAGAATGGGATATACACGAGGAACCAACCCCAGAGAAAGAATAAATGAATATGATCATATCTTGTAATGCATTGACAAGAATTACCACTCCTCAATCTCTCAAGATATAAGGACATATCAAGAAGAAAATGGTAATAGCATTGATTGATTCCGGTAGTACCCATAATTTTATTCATTGTAAGATAGCCAAGTAATTGAATTGGTTCCTATATTCAACACTAGAGTCTCACGCAATGGTTTCAAATGGAGGAACCATAAAGTTCTTTGGAAAGGGCCATAATATCAAGCTATCCATGGGAGAATATTTCTTGAATAGTCCAATGCTTTCCATTCCAATGGGTGGTTTTGATGTTGTACTAGGAGTCCAATGGTTATAGTCTTTGGGGACGATAGCTTTCAATTTTCAGGAACTTTTCTTGATTTTTTTTGGGGAAGGAAAGGAAGTTGAATTAAGGGGTATCATAGGAAAATCAAGAAAGACAATCATCTCTAATGGCATGACAAAGCTTCTAAATAAATAAAAACGTGGTGTAAATACACAATTATGTTAACTAGAGGTTCAAACAATGAAATTATTTATTTCTCTTGATCTCCAAAAAGTCTTAGACAATCATTCTAAGGTTCAGGTAGTGGAATATCACATTGAGCATCAATAACAAGTTATCCAACTCTTAAAGGATAACCTCACTTTAGTGTAGAATCGAATGAAATAACAGGCCGAAAGAAGTTTTGATATAGGCAACTCGGTATTTTTACGACTACAACCATACAAACAAATGTCCCTCAAGAAAGCTAAGAAGGCTAATAAATTATCACCAAAGTACTATGGTCCTTACAAGGTGTTGCAAAAGATTGATACTATGGAATACGAATTGGAGCTTCCTGCATCTTCCTGAGTTCACACAGTTCTCCATATTTCATGCTTAAATAAGGTTATACGTGACAAGCTACTAGTTCAAACAATATTATCGGAACATGATAAGGAAGGAAAAATCATATTGGAACCTGAAGCAACCATAGAAACAAGAACCCAACAACTAAGAAATCGATCAATTTCAGAGTATCTCATCAAGTGGAAGAACTTACCCGCTGAAGATTCCACATGGGAGGATGAGAATTTTATACAGAAGCATCTAGAACTACTCAAGTGTTGACGAAAACACTTTTTTGAAGGAGAGGGGCATGTTAGGTCCATATACTAATAGTGTAGCCCCTTATTGTTATTAGTGCAACACCCTTCTTGTATTATTGTGCCCAGGTAGTCCCCATATTGTTATTATTGTGCCTCATAGAAGCCCACTATTGTTATTTTTGTGCCCTTACAATATTATTGTTATGTAGGCTTTAATTATATTGTGACCTCTTAGACTCCTATATATAGAAAGGAGGTCATGTTATTTGTATCATCCAACAATTGTTCATTTGTGTAATGTAAAGGAGGTTCCCCCCTCGAAGAGGCTAATTTTGAAGTCGTTGATCTATCTCTTCTTCTATTTTGTGAGATGGTTGCATAGAAAAATATGTTCTTCAATCCATGCCCGCATACTTATTATCTACTCTTGTTGCTATGAAAGCCATTCTTAAAAAAATCTGCAATCTCCATTGCTCTTTTCTCTAGGGAGGAGCTAGTCTACAAAATAAATTGGCTCTCATTGTGTGGGACAAACTTTGTTTGCCAAAATCCATGGGGGGTCTGGGCCTTCTTGACCCATAAATTTTGATTAAAGTACTCTATGCAAAGATATGGTGGCATTGGTTAAACAATCCAACAAATTTATGGAGCTGAATGTGGCACAAAAACTACACACCAGACAGGCACGTTGAATGGCTCGCTCGTATGCCCAATGCACCTAGTGGCTCACATATCCGGAATGCAACATGCAATGATAAATCTCTCATCCAAGACCATTGTTTTTAGGAGATGAAGGATGCAAAAACAACTCTCTTCTAGGATGATTCATGGAATCAATGGCAATGGGTCTCTACTCATCCTAATTCCTTACTTCTAAGGAATTCCCTCCCTATTAAGGCCTCTTTATGGTTACGCACTACTAGAACCTTTCCATCCTTGCCTCCCCATGGAAAACCTAGAACCCACCTAGTACAAATCTTACATCAAAACAAAATGAAGTTCAGTAGGCCCTTCAGAAGGAATTAGCATCAAGACAAATTGAAAATCATGTGGGTCATGATATTATTTTTTGGGGTAATCATTCATCAAGAAGCTACAATCAGAAAGAGGCATGCTTTCTCCTTGCCCCTCCCCTTAGCTATTCTCCTGAATTATATTGGACCCTCTTATGGCTTCTCAAAGTTTGACCCAAAATCACTTTCTTTCTATGGTTCCTTTTACGAAAAAAAATCATGTGGGTCATGATATTACTTTTTGGGGGTATGGTTCATTAAGAAGCTACAATTTGAAAGAGGCATGCTTTATCCTTGCCCCTCCCCTTAGCCATTCTCCTGAATTATACTGGACCCTCTTATGGCTTCTCAAAATTTGACCCAAAATCACTTTCTTTCTATGGTTCCTTTTACGAAAAAAAGAAAAATATTCACTTGGGATAATCTCTAAAAGTGAGGCTTCTGAGGTCCTTCCTAGTTTTGTCTATGTAATATGCAAGCAAAGAGTCTTCAACCTTTGTTTCATGATTACTCCATTTCCACTACTCTATGGTCTCGGTTGGAGCAAGCCTTCACAAATAAGAAATTTAAACCTACATCACTTCTAGAAGCTTTAGTAGATTCGAACAAAACGTTATACTATAGTCCTATTCCCAACAAAGTATGGAAATTAAGCCCAATTTTCTTAATCTGGAACATTTGGAAGAAATGAAATGCCCACATTTTCAAAGATTCCACCCTCCCATTAGGGTTATTTGGGCTTAATCCTCTCCCATATTTAGGAAACCATTACTTCAAATCACTGGGATTCTCAAGATTTGGATTGCCCCTCAAATGAGCAAGTCATTCTACACTCTCTAGGTGATGGCTAATAACCTTCTCTCATCTGGAGATCAAGACCACCTAGCAGAGCATAAAGTCTAATCTCAAGGTCTCCTCCTTCAATCACGTTTATAAAGTTAAACTTTGATGGCACTTCTTGGGGAAACCCAAGTCTAGCAAGCTATGGGGGATCCCTCTGAAACCATGAGGGCCAAATGTTGTGGGTGTATGCTAGAGAACTTGGAGTAACCACCAATAATGTAGTTGAGCTTTGTGGTCTCAAACATGGGTTGAATATTGCACTCAAAATGAACTACCATCAACTAGTCATTCAAAGGGGTTCATTGTTAATAATTTCCATAATGAAGAAACTTCAAAATGGAACCTCCTTCCCAAGCCTATAAAATTTGGCGAATTGAATCCTAAGTGATCAATGTAGCACAACTTCTCAACCAAATTCATGATGCCTCTCTTTCTCATGTTTGTCAATCTAGAAATAAGGTTGCATACCACTTAGCCAATTAGGGATTGGATGTAGATAGTTCCTCCATAGACATTTGTTGGGCTCATCATGCCCCATTGCCCCTAAGGAGCTCTTGTGAAGCGTTGACTCAGCAATATCTCTCCCCCACATTGGGTGACGGTATTGTATAATGCCATGTTGATTCTTGAACATTCCAGCCACAATCAACAAATGTCAAGGGCAATCAATATGGTGTGTGAAGCATACAATTGGTTAACTACTTGCACAATTGGTACCTTCGTTGATTGTTAATGATAACACCTCCTTATGCCAAGATTATTTCACACGTGTGTAACAAATTTAACTTTGTAGGCAATGGGTAATTTGAGTAGTATTTTCAAAGGAAGGGAAGTTTGAAACTCCCTGTGGACAACATTTTCGTAAAGAAGGGAAGCGGGGTGATGGTGAAGGAAAATCATCATGCTAGTAGTCATGGCAGCACAACTACATTCTCTCACCAACCTACTGTTTGGCTTTCTCTAGTTACGAAGAATGTGGGGCGTGGGCATATAAATTCATGTTTCATGAGGCTCCTCCCCTCTGATAGAGTTTTTATGGATAAATGAAGGTCTAAATTCTACCACCCACCTTTCATTTCAGTTGTTACTTTCTCAGAGGTGTAGTGGTATCATAACAATTCATCAATTAGCCTAATGAAAACCTCGCTAGGGAAAACTCTTCAGCTTTGCTCCAACTACTTTTGTTTGGTTGTTTCATCCCTTAGAGACACTCCATAAAAGGTGAAAGTGAAATAAATAAGTCGAAAATGTCTCAGGAATCCTAGTTCCTCCTCCTCAAATAAATGGGCTTTTAGACCTCTTAGCGAACAAGTAATTCCTCTGGATCTTAGCATAATCACAATTTTAACATCTATAGTTTAGAGGGACAAGTGGAGTTCCCTATCAGTATTCGAGCACCCTCTCTTCCTCTATTAGCCAAGGCATTATGGTTGCGCAATTCATTTCTTTGCTTCATGTTCGAAGAGTAAAAATTGCCTACAGGGTTTGGATCTCCTTGTTATCACACAACAGGCTCATTGAACTTAGCACAGAAAAGAAGAGCAGTCATTTTTTAGCCTCTATGTCACACAACAATGGCAAAGAATAGGTCAACGTATCACCTTTTTCCTCATTCGTGGTCTCTATTCCATCTGCCATGCCCGGTATCATTGCAAATGTAATATGCAAGTCTATCAACACGCATGTCCTAGTCTCTCTTTCAATATCATTTTTCCTTATGAACATATGTATTAACATTGTCATATGGTAGAAATAGGCTTACTAATGAAGGGTCGACATCTTCAAGGCATTGATTCAAACAAAAGTAGCCTTTAGTTTTGTATTTTTCTCTTAGATACGCAACTGAAACACAGTATGCAAAATTTTAAAATTCTGAACTTGTGCTATTGGGTCAAATTCCCAACAGAGCAACCATTAGTAGCACAGGAAACTATGTGTAATATTTTGAAGTACTAATGAAGAGAATTCAATGCTAATTAATTACATTAATTAATGGAAACCATTCTTAAAATTTAATAAAAATTATAAAGTATGGAATAATAATAATAAAGAAATATTAAAATATAATATTTTATAAAATTAATATTATTTTAAAATTTTAAAATAATATAATTATAAATTAATTATTATTTATATATATAAATTAATGATCATTTTATACTATTAATAAAAAAATGTATTAAAAAGGTTGATCTCTGCAACTAAAACCTAATGGCAACCATGTGGTAAAATGGCGGGGAGGAATCAAGACAGGTAACGGTGCAGAAAACAGAGAGTAACAGTAAAAGACAAGCCAGAAAACTGAGAGCCACAGTGATGACAGAAGAGCTCAGGAGGGGAGAGATCCCCTCCTACCAGGATGTAGTAGCAGGAGAAGGACAAAATAGTCAGCCGACAACAGAGAAGCAGAATGCAGGTCCTGTACTAGGAGCGACCTAGCAGGCGGGAAGAAGGGGAAAATGTCTGCCATGTGCAGAGGAGAAGCCAAGGTTTGTAATCCCGCCAAATAAACTGGAAAGGTACAGAAGATACATGAAGTATCATGCCCTAATATGCAAGTTTGTTGGAGTCTGGTCGTCCGAAAAAGACCTTACCAGATGGATTCAATAAAAGTGGCAGCCCCTACAACACATCGATCTAAATTTGGAAGCCACAGGCTTCTTTACGGTAATCTTCTCTAACCTGCAAGATAAAGAAAGAATGTTTGAGAATGGCCCTTATTTTTACTATAGTGCTGGTTTATTTATGAGATATTGGGAAGAATTTTATAACCCCGATAAGGAAAAAAATTTAGTAGCTCCGGTATGGATTAGACTATTTGGTTTACCTATGGACTTCTGGGACCCAGAAATCTTGGAAGGGATAGGAAACACAATAGGGAGTTTTATGAAAATAGCAGAAACTACGAAAAAAGGAAGGTATACTTCATATGCTAGGATTTGTGTGTACATGAATGTTTCTAATCCAATCCTAGATTCAGTGGAGTTAGAGTACCATGAAGAAGTTTGGCAGCAAACCCTGAACTATGAGCATATACCGTTTATATGCCACAGATGCCATGAATATGGACACTTGGTTAAAGAGTGTCCTATAACAATGGAAGAAGAGGAGAGGAAAAGTAAATAGTAGAAGAAAATACCAACAGATCGAGAAGGATTCCAAGAGGTAAAGAGTAGAAGAAGAGTAACAAAAGAAAACTCCAATGAAGGCAGGAAGGTACAGCAAACAAACCCAGGGAAATCAAATAGCTTTGAAATCCTCCAGGAAGTAGGGGAAGATGAGGATCAAACCATGGATAACCAGGAAGACAAAAGAAAGACACCAAATCCAGTAGTGAAAGGTCCCACACTAAGAGGAAAGCCCCGAGTGATATCCCAGAAAAAGGCAAAGAACAGGTAGAACAACCAAAAAACATGGAGATAGAAATGGAGATAACCAGGGAAGAACTAAGTATAGAAGAAGAAGTATTGCAAAAATTATTAAATGACTGGAGAAACTTGGATGAGCAATTTATCCCTAAGGACCAGAAAAGGTTGTACATGGACACATTCCAGCAATATCTAGCCAAACAGGAAAAAGGCAAAACAGTGCCTGAAGAATAACCAGAGAATTAGAAGGACAGTCGAGCAAATCAGCAAGGACAATTAAAAGAAAGGGAAGAAAAAGAGGATGGAAAAACATTAAGGATTCCATACAACTAATGGGGGAAATGTTAGTGAACACAAGGAGAGTGGTTCCGCTTTCTACGGTGTTCCAAAACCTTAATCAAACCCATCAATGATATTGGCATCCTGGAATATAAGAGGCTTGCACAGTAAAGGGAAGTAGATACATCTAGCGGAACGATTGAGAAAAGATAGACCACAGATTATGTTGATTCAAGAAACCAAAATCTCAAGTCAAAATATGGAGGAAATTCTAAATAAAATTAAAACGAGATATGAGCAAGTAACCATTGATGCTGAAGGAAGTGCAAGAGGGATAGTAGTAATCTGGAACTCAGCAAAAGTCTTAACGGACTAGTGGATAGGAATGCCTAGAATCCTATCAGGAATGTTTAGACTCATCGGGCAAAGTGAATGGTTTGTAGTATTAGCAGTCTACAGGCCCCACACCCCGGTAGATCGAGGCCTATTTCTCACTCACATGCAAAAGCTAGGGAATATGCATCAGGAACAGAGGTGGATTATCATAGGAGACTTCAATATGACAACATCCAAAGAAGAGAATAAAGGAGGAATAAGGAGGGAAGACCCGGAGATGGAGAGATTCAGAGATGTGCAAACGGACTTAAGATTGGTGGACATTCCAACTATAAATGGGAATTTCACCTGGAACAATAGAAAAGGCGTGAATAAACAATTAACGTCAAGACTAGATAGATTTCTAGCCTCTGAAAATTTAATAGGAATGGACATCTTCTATGAAGCTTCCATCCTCCCTTCTGTAGGGTCAGACCATTGGCCTATTAAACTGGAGATTGCTATGAACATTCAGAATAAAAAAAGGTCATTTCGTTTTGAGACTTTTTGGCTAAGAGATCTAGAATTCATATCCAAAGTGAAAACTTGGTGGCAGGAAAGTAAAAGTGGAGTGGAAGGAAGAAAAAAAATGCATACGTTTCAAATTAGACTCAAAGACTTAAAGGGAAAAATCAAAAAATGGAATAGAGAGGAATTTGGCAACATCCAAAAAGAGAAAGGAAAACTACATATAAGAATGGAGGGAGTCCAACAACAAATCATAGAGGAAGGAGGAAGTGAGGAGTTGGCCGAGGAGGAAGGAAGGATAATTAACCAATTAGAGTAAAGAGGAAAGCAAGAAGAAATACTATGGAAACAAAAATCACAAGTCCAATGGTTGAAAGAAGGGGAGAAAAATTCCAAATTCTTTCACAAAGCAATTCTAAATCACAGACAACATAATAGAATCTTTTCAATCAAGGATAGTCAAGGAAACAGGGTATTGCAATAGGAAGAAATGCATAAGCTTCTGGTGGATTATTTCAAAGGGATCCTAACAGAACCGAATATCCGTGGAGAGGAGGAAATCACTAAAGTATGCCAACAAATTCCTAAAAAAGTGACCAGAGAACAAAATTCGGCTTTACTGAGGGTAATCACGAAAGAAGAAGTGGAGGAAGTGATTAAAAAAATGGTGAAGAACAAGGCCTCGAGGCCTCATCAATTTACCAAAGAATTTTACCAAGCCTCCTAGATTTTTATGAGCTAGGACCTAGTGGAACTTGTGGAAGAATCAAGATGTACAAAGTGCATGCATCTGGCCCTAAACGCCACCTTCCTTGCTCTGATTCCAAAGACTAGAAACTCAGACGAACCCTAGGGATTTAGACCACTATCCTTATGTAATGTAGTATACAAAATACTGTCTACAATCATGGTAAACAGACTTAAACCAATTTTTCCTGACCTCATAGTCCAAGAGAAAACTGGTTTTGTTAAGGGAAGGCAAATAATGGAGGGAGCAGTAGTTTCTCAAGAGTTAATACACTCATTGAAAAACTCCAGAAACAAAGGTATGCTAATTAAATTGGATCTGGCAAAGGCATATGATCGCCTTAGTTGGAAGTACCTGGGGGGTATACTAAAAGCTCACGAATTTGATGAGAGATGGGTGAAATGGATACTGTCAATGGTGAGCACCCTAGTGATGTCAGTTATGCTGAACGGAACCCCTTCCAAAGCATTTAACCCTACGAGAGGGCTTAGACAGGGAGATCCCTTCTCCCCGTTTCTTTTCATTTAAGCAGCTGAAGGATTGGGCAGGTTGGTGAAAGAGTGATTAGCCAATGAACAGCTAAAGGGATTGAGAATTTGCGTAATGAACTTCCCATAACACACCAACAATTCGTGGATGATGTAATTTTCTATGGCCAGGCCTCTCTTAAGGAAGCCCAACAGATCTTAAAAAATCTCTCTGAGTTCACTAAAGCCTTAGGGGCAGAGATCAACATTGAGAAATCTGAAATATTTTTCTTTAATACACAGGTAGCATCCCAAATATTTCTGGCTAGAACAATGGGATTGAGAATAGGAAGCTTCCCAGTAAAGTATCTGGGCATAATGCTCAATGAGCATCAATATAGAGTAGTGAACTGGGGACCCCTAAATAGCAAGATAAGGAAAAAGATAGACAATTGGACATTCCAGTCACTGAACACCCCTAGCTGGATAATCCTTCTAAAAGCAGTATTACAATGCATCCTAATATACTAGATGTCTAGCCAAGCCATCCCTAAAATCTATCTGCCATAAATTAGTAGCCATGTTTAAGAAATTTTTATGGCAAGGAACTAGTAAAACAAGAAAATGCATTACTCTCCTGGGAATGGCTAAGAAAACCAATCAAAGATGAAGGCTTAAGTTTGTGGGACCCTTATACACTCAACCAAGTGATGGGTGCGAAACTGTGGTGGAGGTGGACACAAAGCAGATAGGATCTATGGAAGAAAATTTGGGAGAAGAAATACGAAGTAGCTGAGAAACCAGAAGATAGGATGAGAAGCCAAACAGAGGAAAAAGGATCAGCAAAATGGAATTTGGCTAGGAGAAATAAATATTTGATAAGAGACTACAGCTTTTGGTAGCTAAGAGAGGGAGACATAGCCAAATTCTGGGAGGAATCCTGGAAATAATGAGAAAAGCTTCTCCATAAAGAAGCCCTCCATTTAATCCAAGAATTTACCTCCCAGACAGAGGGGGATGTGGTTGGAAACTTCTGGAAACCAAGTATGGGGGAATACTGGTAAAATTGGAAGCAAAAGGAGGACTAGGTAGCAGCCCCCAACAGTGAAAGTTGGGGCAATTACAACAAATAAATGGCATCCAGGAAAGTCGCAGTAAAAACAGGAAAGATATACTACGATGGGGAACCCGAATAAAAGGAACGTTTTCTATAGCAGAAGGGTATTACTTAAAGGCAGAACAAAATCAACAGACAGAGTCAAAAAAATGGAAAAGCTTATGGAGAATTAAGACTTGACCGAAAGTAACCTTCTTTCTATGGGTTCTGTATCATGGATGGGCACTAACTTGGGATCAAATATGGAGAAAAGGAATGTAGGGACCCTCACGCTACGCGCTTTACAATGAACAGGAGGAGACGATGGAGCACCTAACAAACAAATGCACAGTCAACAACATCCTGTGGAGTAGTCACCATCAGTTGTTTGAACATTGCCATAGAAACTACAAAAATATAAAAAATACTTTGGAAAACTGGCCGAAAAAACCTTATCAAAACCTGGTATTAAACTGTGCGTGGATGTTGTCAGCTGGGTTCCTACTTTGGAACATCTAGAAGGAAAGGAATAGTGTGATCTTCAAAGAAAAGAAGTGAACCCCGACAGAAATATGGAAACAAACAATCAAGAATATGAGAGAAATAATTCTAACAAAAAGATAGAAGGAAGAAGTCTGGAAGATTAACTAGATAGAGGAGAAAATTTTGCAGTGGCTACAATTAACACAAAGAATGATAGACAGTACCCATAGTAAAAACCAATATAGAGAGGTCAATGAGATAAATATGTACAGGCATCCACCATAAGGATTTTCCAAATTAAACTTCAATGGGGCAACGAAAGGAAACCTGGGAGAAGCAGGAATAGGGGGGCTATTCAGGAATGACAAAGGAAAAACTCTGAGAATTTTTGCGATGGATTGTGGGGAAGCAATGAACAATGAAGCGGAGTTACACGCGTTGAAGCGAGGACTTGAAATCACAATTCAGGAAAATTTCTAGAGCCTTCAAATTGAAGGCGACTCAAAATTGGTCATGGATATGGTAAAACAACTGCAACAAAAGACACCGATGGAAAATATAAGCAGGAGTTGGTGAACAACATGGCTAACCAGCAAAATAGGGAAACTAATCAATAGAATAGACTATTTGATCCCCACTCATGTAAGGCGAATAAGCAATAAATCGACAGACTGGTTAGCTAACTGGGGAAGTCAAAATAGGGGAAGGTCGATGGACATCGAAGGAATGGAGCTCCCGCTCCTGGAGGAGAGGGAGCAATTGCAGAAATTTCTCGACGTCGATAATGGTGGCAATAGAAAGCCCAAGGGGAATGTTTAGGAAAATGAAGTAAGTGGCAAACGCGAGGAAAGGACATAGCTGGTAACGACAGATAGGACACACGTGAGAAAGGACTGGCACAGGGCAGATGACGAAGCAGGGCAGCTAGCGGAGAAGGGCAAGGAAGGATCACACAAAGGGGCAGAGAAGGGAGCAAAGGCACAATTAAGAATGGAGATGGAGGGCATTTGGGGAGTCGAGACAAAAGCCCAAGAAGGGATGGCAAGTTTCAATAGTAGGACAGAAAGGATACGACAAGAGAAACCAGGAGAATGTAGGAGTTATGACGAGTAAAGGCGGACATAATGGTCGAGGCACATCTCAAGAAAAGGACTTGGGGAAGAGCACTGGGAAAGGAAAAGGACACATGGAGGTTAGGAAGGACATATGGATGGGAATAAACAAAAGACGGCATGAGGTGGCATTAGGAATTTGCATGCAGCAGAGCACAAAGTAGGAGGGAACGATGAAAGGTCGTTGACAGGTGCAGAGTTCAGACAAAGACTCTAGCATCGGCGGGGAAAGGTGGTATGTAGATTCATTCTCCTTTTTTGTAGTTCTAGAGATAGCTAGAGGTAGGAGTCTCTGTAATTCCCCTGAGGTATCCATGAAACTGAAATCAAAAGGCAAGCGTAGTTTGTTAGTAGGAATCCCTAGATATGGGAAGAAGTGTCTTTACTTGACCAGAGGCGCTACCTAGAAAGTCCTAGCGCCTAGGAGATCTGCTGGTCTCCTAGAGAAAACTAACTATGGCTTCCTAAGGAAAGGAAAACCCAAACCCAGTAAATTTTTCAGGGTGGGGAAGGGTGGAAACTCGGGAAGACGAGAGAAACCTGCAAGTAGTAGGACCCCTGCTGTTTTCTTTCCTATAGAAATGTCCATAAGGGTAAAGAGTAGGAATTCACTGGAAAAGAGGAGCGAAAGCCATTCCCCTCGACAGCTGGAGAGAAGAGAGGATTTGTCTAAATTCATAGAAAGCCAACAACATGGGCATCACAGGAGTCCTAGGGATATTTTGAGTGCAGGAAAGGAAAGGGGCCAAATTTCAGGCCAGCCCTTGGTGCGGTCTGTGCCATCTCACCATTTTCAAACCTGGGGAAACCAGAATTCTAGAATGGTGGTAAGTGAATGGATCAAATTTGAAATTTGAAATAGGGTTACAGATTTGTGGTATAATTTCTTGCTAGGTAAGAAAGAATCAGTTAAGAGCAGTCTCCAGTCAAGCAAAAAGATGGCTCCGAGGAAAGCGAAACAGGTTCCAAAACAGGAAGAAGGATCGAGTAAAAATCTAAAAAGGAGAGGAAAGAAATCGGAGGTCGAGCATAGGATGTACATGATAAATGCTTACATGGTGGGGAATCCCTTGAAATTAGGGAACAGATAAATGGTTGAGAAAGAGAGCTAAGATCCATCAGCTCGAACCAGGAGATTCCCCAGGGCAAATGGGAGGACATAGTGCTAGATCCAAGTAATACATGTAATTGTAACTCTCTTTTCAATAAGTCAATCCAACATTATTGGATAATGAAGCATGTGGTAGCCCAAGCTATGGAAATGAATCAGGCAGTCTGGGAGGAAGAAGAGGAGGAAAGGAGGCAGTGGGATGAGCAATTAAGGAACCAGACTCAGGAAGAATTGGAAAACATAAAGTTAGTGCTCCTTAAGGAAATTGCGCAGGTCCAGATTCAGGCCTCCCGCAATAATCTCATACTGGGGAGAATGGAACAGATGCTGAGGGAGATGAAATGGGTAATGGAGCAGAGAAATGAGACTCTTGGTTCAAGCACCAAGGTGCCTGCCCCAATTAACTCCTCAGATGAGGATTGATACAGCAGGTTAAGTCTGTTATTTTTTGAAGCAAAGAACTAAAATCGGATGTATTATCATAGAATAAAAGTTAGAATAATGAGTAGAGCTCGAAATAGCAGATATGTTAGAAACACAGAGATGAACATTTTCAAATTTTGGTTTGGATATAATGCAGACAGGTGGTTGCCTAGCTTCCTTCAGGCAGGTTAACCACCTGGAACATATGAAGGATGGATGTAAATTTTGATTTCATAATATAGATAGCAGCTCTGCCAAAGTTCATAAAAGAAAATGTATAAAAAAATGTTAGGAGTGATGGGGCTTGGAAGGTAGGGTTTGGAGGTCGAGCGAGTAGGTAGGGTTTCGAAGGGCCTCTGCGGCTTCGCCCTAACACACCTGTGGGAGTATCACCAAACGAAGGACATAAAAACTAACATGTGGCACTCTATTGAGGGAATATTGAGTGGAATGGAAGGGGGGAGAGATCCCCTCCTATTAGAATATTGCAGCAGGTGAATCAAGCCAGCATGGAGCAAATGACAGAAGTGGCAGAAGAGGGAAAGCAATACCTGTCTTGGGAGCAAAATGGCAAGTGGGTTTGGGATGAAAATCCCTACTAAGAGCTGCCCAAAAACCTAGATTTGTTATCCCGAACAACAAAATGGAGGAATACCGAAAGTACATGAAGGACCATGCCCTAATCTGCAAGTTCATAAGAGCATCGTCGATGGAGAAGGAGTTGATTAAATGGGTCTAGCAATGATGGTAGCTGAAAGGCCACATCGATCTCAAGCTTGGGGCAAAGGGATTCTTCATAGTGATCTTCTCAAACCTGGAAGATAAAGAGAGGGTGTTTGAAGCGTAAATGTGTTAGAAACCCTGCACAGATGAATCTAGCTAGTAAAGGTTGAACACAGCTTTGTAGAGCAAAAACACTAAAAGAAAATTGAAAGAACAAAAAGAATGATTCATTTAGAAAATAGGTTACAATGCTCATGATATAGCATTACTGGGTGAAGATCCCAAGGTAATGCACCATAGTGGTGATCAGTGAGAGGACTCAACACCTAAAATAAGTTCCGGAGAGAACTAGCCAGTTGCAGAGTGAAAGGAGGAGAAAATTAGGAATTAAATCATACAGAAGCACTAGCTAGTTAAGGAGTTAAAGGAGGAGAAAATCAGGGAGTAAATCATGCAGAAGAACTAGCTAGTTGCGGAGTTAAATAAGGAGAAAATCAGGGAGTAAATCATGCAGAAAGGATCTTGCATGTAGTCCCATGCTCTAACTAAGTGTTTGCATGTGCCAGTAATGAAGGTCCTAGGTGTGTAGTACCTCCAACACCCCCCCTAAACACCACTATGGGGAAAAATAGAAAATGGACCCTGGAAACTAAGGCCAAAGGTCACCCAAAATACAGTGCAACTTGTACTAAAATTGAGGAAAGAGGGAAAACCTCATGGGAAAAACCCCCCCTCAAAATACAATGTAATCAAAAGAAAAGAGGAAGAAAAGATAGTTGTTAAGCAACTGTGTCCTTCACTCAGTGAAACTTCTGCTCAGTGAATGTCTTGGTGAAGATGTCTGTAGTTTGTTCTGCTAAAGGACAGAACTACAAATCAATGACCCGATCATGTATTAAGTCTCTGATGTAGTGCATATGGATCTCTATGTGCTTCATCCGCTGCCGCTATACTGGATCCCTGCAAAATTTGAGAGTGCTCTGGTTGTCACACCATATGGCAGTGGGCTGGTGGAACACGACACCCAACTCAGTGAGGAAGTGTTGTAGCCACAGAGCCTGAATGGTGATGTTGACTACTCCTCTGTACTGGGCCTCTGCTGAAGAGAGAGCAATAGCATCCTGCTTCTTGCTCGACCAACAAATAGGGCCATATCCTAGACTGAGTGAATATCTAGAGGTGGACTTATGAACAATGTTGTCGCCTGCCCAATCAGAATCTATGAAGCCAAGGAGATTCAATGCAGTGCCTATTGCATAGTGAATCCCGAAGGTGATGGTGCCCTGCACATATCAGAGGATGCGCTTGGCAGCATTCCAATGTAGCTCATACGACTCCTGCATGTATCTAGAAACTGCCACTACTACATATGAGAGATCTAGTCTGGAGTGGGTGAGGTATAGTAAGCTCCCCACTAGTTGTCAGTAGAGAGTACTGTCAACTAATGGAGTGTCACCTCCATCCTCAAGGCAGACCCCAGATAGAAAAGGAGTTGGTGCTGGCTTCTAATCAGTCATGTGAAATCTCTTGAAGAGATCCCATGCATACTTAGCCTGAGAGAGTTTGATGCCTGTGGCATCCTGGCTGATCTCAAGACCAAGAAAGAAGCGTAACGGACCCATGTCCGTCATCAAGAACATATCATGCAAGACCCTCTTGACTGCAGCAATGGCTGAAGTCGAGCTGTTGGTGATCAGGAAATCATCCACATACAAAACTAAGATAAGAAGAGAATCATGTGTCCTGAGCATGTAAACATTCAGATCAGACTTACATCTTTTGAAGTTTTGTGATAGGAGAAAAGAATCCATCTTCGCATACCAAGCTCTCGGGGCCTGCTTAAGGTCGTAGAGAGACTTCTTCATTCTGCAGACCAAAGATGAATCCTGAATGAAACCATGTGGCTGCTCCATGTAGATCTCCTCAGATAGGTCTCCGTGAAGAAAGGCATTCTTCACATCCATCTGATGTACTTCCTGCCCCCGGGCAAATGCAATGGCAAGTGCAAGGCGTATGGAATCCATCTTTGCTACTGGAGCGAAGGTCTCATCATAATCAATGCCATGCACTTGCTGGAAGCCTTTGTCTACTAGCCTAGCTCTCTGTCTGGTGATTTTCCCATTTGCAGCACTCTTGGTCCTATAGACCCATTTGCATCGAACAAGTTTCCTTCTTGAAGGAACGGAGACCAGATCCCAGGTCTGGTTCTCGAGGAGGGAGTTATACTCCTCCTCCATGGCAGAATCCCAAGAGGGATGCCCAACAGCCTCAGCATAAGACTGCAGATCAGAAGACTGAACCAAATGACAATGCTAGGATGTCGTTGGTTCAGTGGCAGTGAGGGTAGGAGGAGGCTCAATAAACTCTGAGCTAGTCCTCCGCAGATTAGAATTATCCCCCACAAGACCATTTCTAGCAGCTGGGTGGTCTTGTGCATATATCTCACATAAGCTCCTTGTTCTTTGATTTATGACAGGGGAAGTTGATTCACTGATGGAAGCCTGATTTGGGCTTGGATGTGGATCCTCACATGCATGCACTGGATTTGTATATAAAGACTCTGTCTCTGCATCTTCATGCTCTACCTCGGCATCTACATGCTCTGTATCTGCATCTGAGTGTATTGATTCATCATCTCGGACATGAGGTAGATAAAAGGTGTCTGCATGCGGAAATTGAGGTGCATACGAGAGACTTTCCTCAAATTTGACACTTCACTCAATGATGAGCTTGTCTGTACAGGAAATCAGGGGTCGATATCCCTTCACACCATCAGGGTATCCAACAAAGATGCATTCAATGCTCTTTGGATCAAGAGCTTTCCTCTTTTCAGAGGGTATCCTGGCCCATGCTCGGGAGCCGAAAACGCTTAAGTGGGTGACCTCCGGTTTAGTGCCGCTCTAAGCCTCAAAGGGGGTCTGATCCTTGATAGACCTATGAGGAGATATGTTTTGGATGTAGTTAGCAAACTTAAGTGCTTCAACTCATAGCTTATGAGGTAGTGACTTAGCATGTAGCATGCAGGAAGCCATCTCTTTGAGAGATCGGTTCTTTCTCTCAACAACTCCGTTCTGTTGCGAAGTGTATGGAACTGTGTGCTGCAACTGTATGCCAGACTCAAGGCAAAGGTTCTGAAGTGTTGTGTTAACATATTCCCCCCATTGTCTATATGGAGGGATTTGATATTTCTCTTTGACTATGTCTCAACTAATGCTTTGAAATCTTCAAAGTGCGTAAAAACTTTAGATTTGGCCCTCGGAAGATACACCCAAGTATACCGTGAGAAATCATCAATAAATGTAAGCACATGCCTTACTTTTTTATGGAAGGATGAGGAAAAGGCCCCATGATATCACTATGGATCAGATCTAGAGGAGAGGATGCTCTGTGAGTCTTATCAGTGTCAAACGTTTCTCTAGGATGTTTGCCAAGGACACAGCGTTCTCAAACTCCTTTGGAGAAACTGATATTTGGCAACCCTTCCACCATCTCATGATTGCTTAGCTGTTGTATATACCTGTAATTTAAGTGACCAAACCTCTCATGCCAAAGCCTACTACTATCATCATCATGTGTAAGCAATAAGGAGGATTCAGATTCAATAAATTCGGAAAATGTATACAGTGTAGATCCATTGTTTACCTCACCAGTTGCAATTTTGGAGCTGCTATGTAGATCATATATGTTCACTGCATCTGGAGTGAATTCCACTCTCTTTTGGGTGCCAGAATGAGTGATCTAATAAACTAAAAGCAGGTTTACCTACAGTTTTGGAACATGAAGCACATCTTCAAAGCTTCTGTGTAAAAGTTCCACTCTACCTTTTTCGGCGATCTCAATAGGTGAGTCATCTCCCATGAGGAAGGGAGGCCTTTTGCATGCATCCAATGAGGAATAGACTTCCTTTGTAGTAGCCATATGATGTGATGCACCAGAACCTATAATCCATGCATCAAGGGAAGAATTAATTGCAACTAAAGCATGAAAATTGTTACCTTTCTCATGTGGGGGATCCTCAATTTTCTTCTTGGTGCCCTGAGGGATGTGGTCCCCAAGGTTGTGATTCTGAAGGATTTTTGCCATTTGGTCAATTTGTTTCTTCATGCAAGAGGATTCCGAATGGAATGCTCAGTGACAGTAGGTGCATTTGTCTCCTTTCTTCCCTTTCTCATTTCTAGAGCCGGAGGAGTCATTGAAGGGCTTGGTGTACCCTTCCTTCTTTGGATGGGAATGCGCTTTTCCCTTGTCTTTTTTCTGCTGATTATTCTGATTTGAATCCGATCTATGATTTTTATTGTGGCTGCCATTATGCACATTAAGTGCATGCGCTTTTGGAGGTCTGATTTTACCCATGCCAATGAGTTTATCTTGCTCAAAAGTAAGGGACTCCATGAACTCTTTGAGAGAAGGCATAGTGTAGGTTGTACCTGTTGCGAGCCTTATTGAATGAAATGTAGACACAAAGACGAAGTATTCTGGTCTGAACTTTGAGATAATAGAGAGAAATTGGTGACTGTCCTCCTTGGATTTGTCAATTCCACAACCCTTGAGTTGCAGCAATAGATCATTACATTTGGTGAAGAAGTCTTGAATTCAATCATAGTTTCATGGATCCAATGAGAGTAGCTCCACTTCGATCAAATGTCCTTTCATCTCATCCTGTTTCTCATAGAGTTCTTCAACCTTTTTCCAAATCGCATTGGGAGTATTGTAGATAGATAGATGAAACTGCAACTTTGGGGAGATGCACATGCATATGGATCTATGGGCCTCATCCATGCGGTTGAGGTACTTGGATTTCTCTATGGCTGAAGTGGGTTCCACTTCTGTAGCCATGGTAATCCTATACAACCCTTTTTGACGAAGGTATCCAGCCATTTAGTCCTTCCATTCATGATAGTTGTACATTGTTAGGATCGATGCTTTGGGAAACTCCATTTTTCTATCAATCTTCGATCTCCAAGATGTAATACCTGAAAAATAAATTAATGGTGTGCCTTTTATCTAGCAACCTGTGGGCTTTGATACCATGTAAATGTGTTAGAAAACCTGCATAGATGAATCTAGCTAGTAAAGGTTGAACACACAGCTTTGCAAAGCAAAAATGCTAAAAGAAAATCGAAAGAACAAAAAGAATGATTAATTTAGAAAATAGGTTACAATGCTCATGATATAGCATTATTGGGTGAAGATCCCAGGGTAATGCACCATAGTGGTGATCAATGAGAGGACTCAACACCTACAACAAGTTCTGGAGAGAACTAGCCAGTTGTAGAGTGAAAGGAGGATCAAATCAGGGAGTAAATCATGTAGAAGAACTAGCCAGTTGTGGAGTTAAAGAAGGAGTAAATCATGAAGAATAACTAGCCAGTTGCGGAGTTAAAGAAGGAGCAAATTAGGGAGTAAATCATGTAGAAAGGATCTTGCATGTAGTCCCATGCTCTAACTAAGTGTCTGCATGTGCCAGTAATGAAGGTCCTAGGTGTGTAGTACCTCCAACATGAAGATGGGCCATATTTCTTCAATAATGTGGGATTGTTCATTAGACATTGGCAAGAATGCTACAACCCAGATCAGGAAAAACTCTTGGTTGCCCCAATCTGGGTTCGGCTATTCAGCTTACCAATAGACTTCTAGGATCCTAAGATCTTGGAATGTATCAGGAACTCTATTGGAACCTTTGTTAAATTAGGATACTAGACAAGAAAGGGCAGATACACTTCCTAGGTCTGGATCTGCATCTATATGAATATCACGGAGCCACTCCCAAACTATATAGAATTGGAATATCATGATGAGATCTGGCCGCAACCTTTAGACTATGAGCACATCTATTTTAGGTGTCGCTGATGCCATGAATATGGCCACTTGTTTTAGGCATGCCCCCTTAACCAGAAGGAAAATGTCGCCTCGGAAAAAAGGAATGGGGAACCAACGGCAAAGGAAGATGGAGAAGCGTTCCAGGAGGTACAACGGAGAAAACAGACAAAGAGGCAGGAAGGGAACTAGAAAAAAAACCAAACTGAGAAAGAGCATTGAACCCAGAACTGCTTTTCAGTGATTCAAGAGGATGACATGGGAGAGCATATGCTCGAAAACACCCAGGAAATGGAAGAACCAAAAGACAAAGAACCGATGGGCAACAAAATGAAGAAGCTGGAGACTGAAGTAGATTAGGAAATGGCAGACAATATGAAAATGGTGGAACAAACCCTAATGGAGATTTATGACCAGAAAGAGGACCTACATGCCAGAGAGCAAGTCATGAAGCGAATTCTACAAGAATGGAGACATCTGGATGAAAGGTTCATCCTGGAAGATCATAAACAAATATATAAGGATAACTTCCAACAATATAAAGGAAAACAGGGGTCTATAATAATAAGCCAACCAGAACATCTAGGGTCCCAATCTAGCCAAGGACAAGAGATGGGAACACAAGGAAAAGGGGGAAAAAAGGAGGAAGGAGAATGATGAATGAATCCATGCAAATGGTGGGGGAATCGTTGGTGAATTTGAGAAGAGCAATCCCATTGTCAGAAGTTTTTCATCAACCCCTACAACTGTTGAAATGATTATTATAACATGGAACATTAGAGGCCTCAGTAGTAGAGGAAAGCAGACATACCTTAAGGAAAGATTGAAAAAGATAAGCCCGATATTATGATAGTACATGAAACTAAAATAAGTGAAAAGAAATTGAAAGAAATTTTGCAGAAATTTAAGCCTGAGTATCAAGTAATGGCTCAGGATGTTAATGGTAGTGTAGGGGGGTTGGCGATTCTATGGAACCTAGAGGAAGTCTGGTTCGAAGATTGGGTGAGCTTACCAAGAATTATCACAGGTAAATTTCAGAATATAGGATCCAATGAATGGGTATTATTTACAGGGGTATATGGGCCTCATATCCCTGGTGAAAGAGGAGCCTTCTTACAAAAGCTGGAAAACCTGAGGAACCCTTACTCAGAGGAATTGTGGGTAGTGGGAGGGGACTTTAACATGATTACAGAACTAGCGAAAAAAATCGGAGGGGTGAGAAGGGCTGATGCAGATAAGGAATCCTTCATTGAAACCATAACAAACTTACGCTTAGTAGATATGCCCACAATCAATGGTGTTGACACTTGGAACAACAGAAGAGGAGGGTCACATCAAATAGCATGCAGATTGGATAGGTTCCTAACCTCAAAGTAGCTGATAAGCTGAGATATTATCATGGAAGCCTCGATCCTCCCATGCATGGGGTCAGACCACTAACCGGTAAGACTAGAGGTTGGCCTAAAAGCAAGAACTAATAACCATTCTTTTAGGTTCGAAGCCTTCTGGCTCAAAGATCTAGGCCTCCTTAAAAGAATAGAGGAATGGTGGATGCGAAGTGAACAACAGGGAAGAAACAGTATGCATACCTTTCAACTAAAGCTCAAAGAGCTAAATAAGAACCTCAGGAAGTGGAACAAAGAAGAATTTGGTCACATTACCAAGGATCAAAATGAGATTAAAAAACGAATGGCAGAAGTCCAACAACAAATCATCCAAGAGGGGTGGTCTTATGAGCTAGTCTAAGAAGAAGGATTGTTGATGAACAAGATGGAGGAAAGAAGAAAGTAGGAAGAGATCCATTGGAAGCAAAAATCTAGGGTCCAGTGGCTGAGGGAAGGAGAAATAAATACAAGATTCTTCCACAAAGCCATGGTGCATCGGAAACATAATAGAATCTACTCCTTAAGGGGTGAGGAAGGACAACGAAAAGTTCAAAATGAAGAAATGGAAGAACTTTTTGTTAATCACTTCAAATACCTTCTTTAGGAAGGCCCCGAGAACAAAATGAAAACTGTTCAAAGAATCATGTAGCACATACCCAGCCTAGTAACTCAAGAACAGAACATGGCCCTGATGTGTGCTCCTACTCTAGAGGAAGTGGAAGAGATAGTTCAAGGAATGTAGAGGAACAAAGCCCTTGGACCTGATGGGTTCACTGCAAAATTCTATTAAGCCACCTAGCAATTCATGGGGAAATAAATCCTAGAGGTGGTAGAGGAATCGCGATGCAACCAAAAGGTATGTCCCAGTCTAAATTCTATTTTAAAGCCTTGATCCCTAAAATGGCAAAGTCCAAATATCCCCAGGGATTCTGACCCATAGCCTTATGTAATGTAATTTACAAGATTATTGCTACTCTTATTGTAAAACGCTTGAAACCTTTCCTCCCCAACCTCATCTCACCCAAGAAAACATGATTTGTTGAAGGTAGACAAATCCTGGATGGTTTCATCACATCCTAGGAGGTAGTCCACTCTCTCAAGACCCAAAATATCCCTGGTATGATGATAAAGTTGGATCTATCCAAGGCGTATGACAAACTTAGCTGGGGGTCTCTGTCAATTATCCTTAGAGCTTATGGCTTTGCCCAAAGATGGATAAACTATATCATGGCCATGATATCCTCCACGGTAGTCTCTATCTTGCTGAATGGGACTCCTACCTCGAATTTCAACCCTATATGGGATTTCGGCAAGGGGACCCTATATCACCCTTCTTGTTTATCATTGCAGTGGAAGGCCTTAGACAATTCATTAAACATGAGGTTCGTGAGTCCCGATTGCAAGGCCTCAGGATATGTGGCAACAACCTGCCCAGCACCCATCAACAATTTGTTGACGACATTATGCTATTCTGTTAGGTCTCCTTGAAAGAAGTCAGTTACATCAGAGAAATCCTTAGTACTTTTATGGAAGGCTTTGGCACTATGATCAATAATGGAAAATCTTGCATATTTTTCTTCAATACCCAAGGGAATGTTAAGAACTATCTTGCTAGAATCCTTGGGTTAGTAGTGGAACTCTACCTTCTAAATATCTAGGCATTCCCCTTCCTGATACTCCTTTAAGAAATGTCTGCTCCAGAACATCCTCCAAAAATTACAAGGAAATCTCAATTGCTGGACTTTCAGATTCCTCAACTTAGCTAGCCGAATAGTGCTTCTCAAAGCAGTGCTGCGGTCGATCCCCATATACCAACTCTCAGGCATGGATGCCCCCAAAGGAGCATGCTCCAAATTGGTGGATATATTCAAAAAATTCTTATGGGGAGGAGCACAAAAAATTAGGAAATGGGCCTTGGTATTGTGGCAAGGGTTGACAAAAAAGAAATTGGATGGCGGGCTAGGGCTTAGAGACCCCTACATTGTAAACCAAACAATGGGAGAAAAACTTTGTTGGAGATGGATGGGAGGGGGAGCTGATCTGTGGAATCAAATCTGGATGAGGAAATACATTATGCAAGAGAGAATGGAGGATATCCTGAGATATCAAGATCCCCCAAAAGGATCGGCAATGTGGAATCTAGCAGCTTGTAACAGGCACCTCATTAATGAGCATGCCTTCTGGGAGATCTGTAATGGAAAAACAACAAGATTATGGACAGACTCATGGCAACAAAGAGGAAAAATGATAGAGAGACAGGAGCTCAGGTACATATATCAGTATACGAGGGACAGGAATAAGCATGTGGTGGAATGACTCTGGAAAGAAGACCAAGGTATGGAAAGTTGGAGGAGGTGGAAGACAAAAGAAGACTGGGACCAGGATATAGAAATGGAACAATGGAACGATTTCGACAAAGAATTGAGGACAAGATAGATAATGATTCGAAAGGACCCTAGTATCTTGAGATGGGGACATACCACTAAAGGCACCTTCACTATAAACAAAGCCTATGACATCCAAGTAAGACAAGACCAGGATAGGCAAGATATAATATGGAAAAAAATATAGAAGGGAGGATGGTGGCCCAAGGTAACCCATTTCTTCTGGATGGTCTGCAAAGGGCGTATCTTGACTTAGGACCAATTGTAGAAAAGAGGATTCTAGGGTCCTTCCTTCTGTTGGCTATGCCACCAACACGGAGAAGACATAGAGCATATCCTCAACACATGCCCATTTGTAGTGCAAAAGTGGAGGCAAATGCAAGGAGTCTTTGATAGAATGAATCGAACCAGAACAACATAAAAGGAACAACTATTCTATGGTGAAACCACATCTACTCCAGCCCATTAGTAAACTGAGCTTGGGGTTTGGCCCTTAGATTCAACCTCTAGGCGATCTGGAAGGAACAAAACCATAGAATCTTTAAGAATAAAACAAATTCAAAGGAGAAAGTTTGGGAAGGTGTAGTCTAGAATATCACGGAAACAATACTGGTTGAGTCATGGCACCAAGAAGACTGGCAAGTACCCCCCCAGGAAGCACATATCCTACAGAAACTCAATCTAGCCCTAGGAATGATTGCTACCTTGATGTGGAAAACAAATAGGGCAGGTCCGACGTCCCGATCCCTTTTTACTCCAGCAGAAGAAGGTTTCATGAAACTAAATTTCGACGGGGCGTCCAAAGGGAACCTAGGAGAAGCAAGGTCAGGGGGGCTCTTCTAAGACCCCTAAGCTAATACTAGGTTCATCTACGCTAAAAGTTATGGGATAGCAAGTAATAATAAGGCATATTTTGCTACAGTTCGATAAGGTCTCCTTATAGCTATCAGACTGGGGTACCGAGACTTAGAAGTGGAAGGGGATTCAAGCCTAGTTATAAATACAGAGGAAAAACTAAACAATGGAACTAAGTGGGATAAGCTAAGCGAGAGTTGGAGGACAACATGACTCTTCCAAGAGATAGGGGAAATCTTTCCCAAATTTGATTACATCCAAGTCAGACACGTCGGGAGGGAAGGAAACAAGGGGGCTGACTTCTTGGCTAATTGGGGGTGCAATCATTAATTGGAAAGGTTAGAAAATTAGTGGCCAATCTAACCCTGGGATGCAAACTTCAATCCTCTAGAGCTAATCCTAGAACGAGACTACAGACAGGGTTGAGAAAGAAGAGTCCAAGCAACTCAGGATCACAATTGGGATGCAAGCCACTAGTTAGGAGCGCAAGGGTGTAGTTATGTTGGGTACCCGGGCACTTAATACCGTCGTCCCTCTGCATGCTCGAGGTAGGGGGTGTGGTGTCCCTTGGCATGATGGTAAGCCAGGGAAGTGGGCAAGGTGGCGGGACTGGAGGAAAGGCAGGGTATAACGGACGGAGGGGCATTTCAACGTGCAGTATTAGCGTGATAGTTTGTGGAGAAGAGAGGTGGCTTAGATTTGGTGGTGATCATTGGAACGCGAAGAACCAGGGTCGTCGTCGAACAACTACAGACTTTGGGTATGTTATTTGGCTCCACCTCAAACCTGTAATTATGGTCTTGTTGGGGTTTCGCTGGGATGTAAAGGGGTCTGTCTAGGGGATAGGAAATTATTGGTGGCAATGGGGCAAGCAACTACTCACCATGGCCTGGTTTTATGTCTTTTCCTTATGTCAAATGGTTTAAACCCATGATATTTGGGGGGGCAATTGCCTACTATTAGGATGGGAAGCTTCACGCTCTGTCGATAAGGCAGGGGGAGCTTATCTGTCATGGGGTAATGCAGGAGGGGTAGTGGAGCATAGATGGGGGCAGGGGAAAGCAGCTGGTAGGTGGCCTAAGACGCAGCCACAACTGAGATTCACATACTAAGCACTGGGTCACCTGGAACACATGCCAGAGTGAGGGTAAGCCCAGAAATTGTGGGTGGAGACCCAGCTAGGGGGAACTGAGAGGCAAGAGCACTAGGACTGAGGCAATGGGGGAAAAGAATCTGAGCCATAGATGGCATGTAACCGAATGCAAGGGGGGACCGCGAGCTTGGCATGGTCATGGGATGGTATACCTGCATACGACTAAGAGAATTGGAAAGGAGGAAAGGGCGCTTCAAGGGGCAGGGGCCAGGGCCTTTCCCATTGCGGGTTGTAGGCTCTGACCCACCCCAACATGACTATGGGGAAAACGGGTAGAGAATAGAAGCAAGGTAAGAAGTACCCCGTTGCAAGTAATAAGGAATGGGTGAGGTGGTGTATTATTTCAATTCTATGTTTCGAACTAACTTATTGCGAATGTCATGAGTGCTAAGGACAATAGGGTATGGCGCATGCTGCACGAGGCTGTGGACATGGTAGGAGAGGCCCGACACCCAGGCAAAATAAGGGGCCAAGCACGCCAGAGCCATGCAAGGGTAGAAAATCAGTTGAACATCTCATAACAGAGGCGACAAAAGCTTACCGTGAGGGGACGGATGCAGGCATCCAGAAGCTGCTGGAAGAATGGGAAGAGGAAGTGAAACAAGGCAGTGAGATAGAGGATGAGATGGACAACTAGAGGACCTTAGTCCCGAATCCGAGAAACAACCGCGGAAGAATCACTCAGTTTAAGCAAACTCTGTACCTTTCTTGGCTCGTGAAGAGTCTATTAAGCAAGGCTATGGAGCAGATCCCAGTGGGGATGGTGATGACACTTCAAGGATTGCCGAACTACAAGAAGGATATGGAGAAAACCTCTTTCAACTGCATAACCAGGATATTCACCTGGACAGAATTGATCGCCATATCCCTTGCATCTTGGAACTGTATGGTATGCCTGGCGTATTCGCCCAGGACCCGACACCTGTTGCATCTATCTCAGAGGAAAAGAAGGATTAGAACAACACCCATGCATAATTTTGTCTTATGCGGATAGCTTTTAATTTCCATGTTGCAATTATTAGTTTATATAGTTATGTAGTGTTTGGTCATGAAGTAGAGACATATCTAGCCTGGATGGAAAGACTAAGACAATATTGTTTTTGGATGGCTTATACTGTGGACCAGTGGTCAACAGACTTGGTTTTCCTCTGAGGCAAGTTGAGGCAACTCAGTTTATCTATGTGGTGTAAACTTGTTTATATTTAATAGAAAATGGAATGGGGCTACCAAGCTTAACAAAAAAAATGTATAAAAAATAATTTCAATTTTTGAAATCTTATTTTTCTGACTAGAGGAATAGAATCACAGGTTCTAGGTGTAATAATAATAAGTTTACAACATATTGGATGTTATATCATTAACCCTCTCTTTCCTCCTTTGCACAAGAGGAGGCAACATATCAAAAATATAATAACATGTCAAACAAAATAAAAATTAATTAGTAATTAATAATTCATAATTGATAATTACTATTGTAATTATAAAATTATAATTATTGTGTATATTTAGGAGTTGCACTCACTGCTCTGAAAGTTCAATTTTGTTAATTTTTTTTTTATAAATTTATCGAGTTTTAATCTATTTTGTTGACTTGTTGCTCCACGACATTAATACAAAGGAGGATTTGTTCATGATTTTATGAAAACTTTGCTTATAATTTTCATGTGCTAATATATATTCATAAATTGCATATACTGAGTCTAGTTTTCTTAATGTTAAGAACCCACTAACCTACATCTTTTGCAAGTGATGTTGGACAAATATTTTCTTTCAATTCTAGCTTCACACTCAATACGTTCCATTTCTTCCTAAACATTGGGGAGTGAGGTCTATGAAATGGCGAGGAGTAGCTTCTTGGGTAAGGGGCTCCTCTTCTAGAGCCATGCCCAATGGGGAAGATGAAGGCGAGGGAGGCAAAGGAATCAAAGTTTGATATGGCAAGGGAGGGAGAGGAAATACATTTGGCCCAAAGAAGGGGAGGAGTGCAATAGAATGAAGGGAGAGGAGGAGAAAGAGAGATTGAGGAGCTAGAACATATGCAAGACACAAATGCGAGGTAGAGACAAAACATAAGTGCCTCGAAGTAGAAGAGAGAGGGGAGAACATCAAAAAGCAAGCCTAAACTATGACTAAATCACTTAGAGAAACTACTATAGGAGTTGTAATGGATAAACAATCCACCTCACAAGGAAAAACAAGAAACCAATGAGTTGATGTCGAAAATAACAACTAAATTTATCTTTAGTCTATCTATTATACCTTTTGGTATCTTAGTCTATCTATTATACCTTTTGGTATCCTTTCCTACACCTTTTCAGGTTGAATTTACCTAGAATCTAATAGGGATTTGTTGAAATCATAAGTTTGAGTTGTGAATTCTTCATAGTTTGAGTTGCAAACTCTTCATAGTTTCAGTACCCCAAGAGTTTTCAAGGTGTTGAATCCATATATGCAACCAAAAACCCTTTTTAAATAATAAAGAGCAAGATTTGACAAAAATAAATCACATGATTCCGCCTAAAAATTCCAAAATTTATAATGATTACACAATGCCCTAAATTCCAAATTCCAAATTCCAAATCTAGTAAGTAAGAAATATCAAGAAAAGGAAAAGTCCATATAAGATAAGCATCCTTATGTAGATTGTTGATTCCCAAAATATTATGGAATCTGATAGACATAGGTAAGGTCAATTCAATCAGAAATATTCCTCAAAATCCCACATAAATTCATACATTGAGGTCAATTCTGTATGATCCTAGAATATTTCTCTAAATCCGCCATCTACATAAATTCAAAGATATGAAATTAATAATAAATACTTCATAACTCTTTACCAAAGATTAATTAAAGCTAGATAATCTATAACTAAATTGTAATGAATAGCAGTGGCAAGTGTGTTCATGGTGAGGCGATGGCAAGACGTGAAATGATGGGCCACTAACGGACTGATTAAACCTTCATGTCGAGTGAAATAATGTGATGTTCATAGTGAGGCGATGGCACAATGTGAAATGATGGGCTACTAACAGACTGATTAAACCTTGATGTAGAATGAAATAATGCCCCACTGGGGCCACTCCACCAGGTACCGATTACTTGAAGCGTGCCATATATATATGTGGCTTAAATATCAATTTTAATTTTTCTTAAAATCTTACTTTCAAGTTTACAATACACAAGATACTATCAAAATATGTTCTCTTTCTCGTATATAAATCTAAATAATTAATACATCTATTTCGAGTGCAGTGCTTATGAATTAATTTATCATTAAATATGAAAAATATATTAATTGTTATAGCATGTATTACTTTCTATTTTGTCGTATATAAATATAAATAATTGATATATCTATTTCCAGTGCAGTGCTTATGAATTAAATATATTATTTGTTATGTCATGTATGTTTCCACCGACAGTAAATTCTCAATTGCTTCTTATCAGTTTTATTAAAAAAATAATTGATGATATAATACTCGAAGTGTAACTAAATATAATTAAATTGCCACCAGAGTTGGAAATTCTTATTTCCATTTTTGTTGTAAAGTTAATGCGTTTTGATATGCAGCGGTGATAGACAAATATAACGTGCGCGGTGATGACTAAAGAAAAAAATGGTGCGCGTTATATTTAGCTATCGCTCCTGCATGTCAGGGTGCATTAACTTTGCAATAGAGGTGGAAATAGGAGCTTCCTATTTCCACCTCTATTACAAAGTTAATGCACCTTGACATGCGGGGCGATAGCCAAATATAATGCGCGCCATGATAACTAGAAAAAAAAACTAGCGCTTTATATCTAGCTATCGCCCCCACATGTTAAGTCACATTAACTCTGGCTATCGCCCCCACATGTCAAGGCACATTAACTTTACAATAAAAGTGAAAATAAAAATTTCCGCAACAGTTACCGGATAAACAATAAATACATATATCAATAATAAAAGTAATAGTAATGACTGCAACGCAGGGGCCGTGGCAAATCATTAAATTCACGCGTTAATGCCGTCTTTTCAAGGTACCTTTCCTTTTTTAGGAGGTTTAACACGCTGAAGCAATGCTGCATTCTGGAATAAAGTTCGGAATCCAAGAAAGTATGTAAGTAATGGAACACTTTCCGAAAGTGAATGTCAGGTAAGATGGAATGGAACATGCCAAACTTTGTAAGGTTAACATGCCACGTGTAATATTGAAAATTGTGACTTTTGTTCCTGCCCAAAAGTCTACGTGAGTATTCCAATTTAATTCACACATTACAGTTGTAATGGAACAGGTACGTCTTTAGGGCATAAAGAGGAGGATTCTTGCACGGCAGTGTCTGTGTCTGGAAGCCCCTTTTAAGCCGACGAGTAAAACCAGTCGATTCAACACATTATTAAAACCATGTGAGCAATAAAATATTATTGGGTATTGGGTATTAAAAGACAAGTCAATTAAATCATTTTCAGAAAGACTGGATGACAGACCAAATACCATAAATATTATTATCCTGTCCGCACCTAATCAAACCTTCTAATTGAAATTTGAAATTACAAGCCATGCACCGACGTTGGCCAGTATTCCTGAAGCGACTGTCAGTTGGAAGTACTATCGATTCTGGAAGCAACTGTAAGTTGGAAGTATTTGGCAGTGTACGCAGTTTGGGACTGAAAATGCCATCTATCCGTCAACAGAACGCTATGTTTCGCGTGGTCTTCAATACGCGTTTGTGACTTTTCTATCTGAAAGTTGGTCGTGTTTCGCTGTCGCGCATATGTGATTCTTCCTTGACGGTAGTACTAGCAGCAACTTCCCCTTTTGAAAAAGTGAAAATGGAGTCGTCTTTACGTGGAAGCAGACCCACATGCACAGAGCCCATGCCCACTCTTTCAAGGCACGCATTTTTCTATCTGTACGACTAAACGTGGCACGCTTGAAATATTTGTTTATATTGTCTAAACCATTTACACCCTTTTGTGGTTCTTTTAAAAGGTTTGTTTTTTTTGTTTTAGAAGGTCAATTTTTATAATTAATAAATGGTGTCCAGTGGTGTTTTAGATTCGTTTCGCTCTGATCCTCAAATTTTACAATGAATAAATTAGATTTTCGCTTTACGTACACGCTCGACAAAACCTACAAGGTATTTCAAGTACGCGTTTCGGTAAAACACCTAATCGGTGATGGACAATGATGTAAAACACAGACGGTTTACAAATTTTATGAAAGAGCCGTGTTTATGAAATTGTTTTGATAATTGGTAAAATTATGTTTTTTTTTAAAGGATTATTGGTTAATAATGGGAGCATATTTGATGCAATAAGTGTTAAGTGGACTATTCAAAAGTAATAAGAAATTAGTGAGTTACAACTACCTCTCATGGAAATGGTCATAAATTAACTATTCAAAAATGATGAGAAATTAGTGATTTACAACTACCTCTCATGTAAATAGTCATAAATTAATTACTTTTCTTAAAGTATTTGAATTCCAAAACATGATATCTAGTGTAATGCACTGTGAAAGGCCCTCAACAATTAAATACATAACAGTGAAGGAGCTCTAATTGAATGTTTCATGAGGCACAATACTTGCTAAGGTTTTGGAAATGGGGTAGCAAGCTAAGTGGGCTTGATTGTGGGGAAAACTCGAGGCAATCCCGATGCAATGATGAGCCCTAAGTAGACTATTAAAAAATCATGATAAATATTCATAAATAGATGACTTTCTTAACTAAATTGAATCCCAAAAAATGATATCTAATAATCATAAGTTATCTTATATTCTTAAATAGTGTTTAACAATAATTGTCCCATTATTAATTTAACAATTAAATTACTATAATTCTTTTACTATAAAAGGAATTAATTATCTTATTATTAATTTAACAACTAAATTACTATAAATTTTACACTATGTAAAAAAATTAAACAAAAGCCCTCGCTAAAAAGCATTTCAAATACATTTTTAACTAAAACAACTAAAGGGGGAAAAACAAATGCAGTTGTCTATAACGCTACTTTTTGAAAGCCTTTCCGGGGAAAAACAAATGCAGTTGTCTATAACGCTACTTTTTGAAAGCCTTTCCGGTGGGTTTTTCCGGTCAAAATCCGGCAGCAATTTATTCGAATTGCAAGTTTGATAGCTAGTTTCTGCACAATCAAAGCGTCCCAGGGTTTTTCAGGGTGCTGAATCCAAATATGCAGTTAAAAAACCATTTTAACTGCAACAAATCAAGATTTAACCTCAATTTCTTCCACCTATTCCGTCACCAAAATTTCCAAAAAATCACATTATAGAAAACTCCAAAACAAATTGCTATTGAAAATATCTTAATCATTTAGTCCAATTTTTAATATATTTTAATATTTTAACGGTTTATTTTTTCATCATTTTTGTTTAAAATCCCGTACGGATTTGGGGAATTCACGTAGATTTGAATGGTTTAAACTTCAAATCAAAATGTTCCGGGTTTTAACCATGCATTAATTTTTTTTTGATGATAATACTAATATAAAATAATTTATAAAAATGGCCATATATAGTTTCAACTCTTATCTCTAAAGTAATTTTTTCATAAATTCAACCTTTATATAAAAACATAATAATTATATCTAATAACCGACGAATTTTTCCGATTTAAAATTTAATTATTTTTTAGATATCTCTAAATATTAATCATATATGGAATAAGATAACAATTGATTTATATAGGATGGATAACAGTGATTTTTCTTTAAAAAATGTATACCAATTAATTTTTATATGTAGTTTATTTTAATTCTGATGGATAACAATACTATTTACTTGTATACCAATTGATTTATATGGAGTTTATGGATCATTAAATGTCAGGTTCAAATTATAAACTATCACATCTCATTGATGAGCAGAAGCTGCCCCCACTCAAGGCATGGGTAGAAAGGGCAGAAGCTGCCCCCACTCAAGGCACGGGTAGAAAGGACTTTGTAAGGAAAAAACTGCCGAAAAAAGAGGGCCACTCAAGGCATGGGTAGAAAGGACTTTGCAAGGGAAAAACCACTAGAAAAAAAGGAGCGATATGATGGAAACAAATATATGGTTTGTTAATCAATATTAAATAAAGGGATATATCTATAATTATATAATTGGTTTACCAAAATTTAATAGCTATGGGACTATTGCAAATTAATTCTAAATACCAAAATTCTAGAGGCTAGAGTTAGTGATGGGACTTGCTTTCATATTGCTTGTATCTTCTTACACTAAGAGCATATGGGTGATGCCTCTAGAGATTTGAACATGAGTGAAACTATTGCAAATCAATTCCAAACAACAAAACTCCAGAGACCAGAATTGGTAATGGGAGTGACTTTCATATTGCTTATATCCTTCTACACTATGAGCTCATGGATAGCCATATAATTTATTAATAAACATTAAATAAACAGTCATATATATATCTACAATTATGTAATCAACTTGCCAAAATCCACCATCCATTATCAAACTACCTAATTTCATCCATTATCAAACTACTTAGTTTATTGGCCATAGGATAGCCCATATCACACTCCACATTAAAATTATATAATCACCTTACCAAAATCCAATATTAAATTAAAAATATACAATCCATTGGCAAACTACTTAGTTTCTTGGCCATAGGATAGCCCATATCACACTCATTAAAATTCTCTACCATCCAATGCACGGCACTGACATCAAGTAAAACACATATTCTTTAATCCACACTAAAAGCTATTCATCTCGTCATCAACCTTACCCTATCGTCAACATCTGTTTTTTTTCTTCTTTAATTTTTCGGAGAATCATAACTCCAAGGAAACTCTTAGCAAGTAAATAATTGACGCCGCGGTATTCTAGTAGTACTGTAAAGCAAGATCCAGATCTCGTGGCTATTATTATTAATAACATGGTCATGTCAGCAAGATATGAAATCCATGTACAGGCATGGAGGTTTCGAACTGCAGCCCTCGGCTTAACACGTTCTCAAGTCGCTATCACCTAAGCTGTACAAAAAATTAATGAACTGGATATTATACAGCGGACCCAATTTAGTCCTTAGTTTAAGGATCCATCTATGGTCCATAGAAAATTCATTGTACCAGTAAGGAAGGTATCAGGAAACTTCCTCATACGGGTAATAGACAGCGTAGGCAAAGGCAAATACAACCAGCTAATGACCCACACGATGCACTCAGATGAAATAAAAGCTGAACCACCCTCTTGAATCTCATAAATTCCATGGCAACTTGACTACACTTCACGGCGTAGACTTATATCTGCAAAATCTGTATCTCAGATCTGTATTCTCGCGGAGAATAGACTAGAGGGAACAGCATAGAACGATGAATTCTTTCTTTAGCTTCAGTAGTAATGTTGACAGAGTAAAGCAGCGTTTGTTCAGTAGGAGGACTGGTCTATTTATTGCTGTGGCTTCCGCCTTGCTTCTAGCCGTTGTAATTTGTGTTTCTGTGCAACATATTCAGTCGAAGAACAGTCGTATAGCATTCAGAACTTCTGTCAAGGCGATTCGAACATCAAATGAATTTCTCAAAGGAGCTTGCGACGGGATGCCCCACCCACAGGTCTGCATTTCGACTCTCGCAGGCTTCTCCGCTGAATCCACGCAAGCAAATCCTCCTCAGGTCGTCAATGTTATGGTGAAGGCATTGATTGGCGTAGTGGAGAGGACATTCATGGTCGGTTCGAAGCTGACAGGGGAAGTGGCTCCTGGTTTAGAACGGGATGCTCTCGAAGACTGTCTCGAACTACTGGATATGACAGTCGATGATCTCTCCCAAGCCCTCTCCAAGTTCAGCTCAAACGCTCCCGGCGACGTGAAGACATTTCTCAGCGCGGGTCTCACCAATCAAGATACCTGCATGGAAGGATTCGCCACTGCAGCTGGAGTTCTCAAAAACCAGTTTCTGGGCGGAGTGATTCAAGTCTCCGAATTAGTCAGCAATTCTCTCGCCATGTTCAATAAAATGTCCTTTGTATTAGACGATCTGAAGCGGCCTCCAAATTCCCAGAATAGACGTCTCCTCGATCCTGAGAGCGGGCTCGATCGTCATGATTTTGGGCCTGAAGAAAATGGTTTCCCCGGATGGTTATCAGCTGGAGATCGCAGGCTGTTGCAAGTTCCGCAAAGCAATGTAACCGCTGATGTCGTCGTAGCGTTGGACGGTACTGGTAATTATACAAATATTACCGACGCGGTCATTGCGGCTCCTGATAATAGCGTTAAGAGGTACGTTATACATGTAAAGGCAGGCGTGTATCATGAACAAGTTGCGATCAAGAAGAAAAAGACGAATCTCATGTTTATTGGGGACGGCATGGATTCCACAGTAGTTACAGGAAATCTCAACGTATTTGACGGCACAACAACGTTCCACTCTGCAACTTTTGGTGAGCGCTTACTGTTCCGAAATGTAGTATTCATGGTTTTGCAGAGATTTACAATTTTGTAATATAGAGTTACAATTTCAAATTTAGAGGAGTATAATCAATTTCAAATTTAGCGGAGTATAATTTAGAGTAGAGTATGTAGTTGAATTCAATTAAGTTATTTTTAGTAGATTTAGTAATTAACACAATTATATTTATTAATCTAGTTGTTATATCCCGGGCTACTCTAGGTTATTAGCATCTATCATATTAGTGAATGTGGTGTCAGATAAGGTTAACTACATTTTAATAATGTGGTTTCTATAAGTTTATTAATTTCAATTATATTATTAAATGTATTTATATGATTTTTTAATTAATTAATTTCAATCACATTAGTAAATATGGTGCTAGATAACGAACCTAATTGCTATAAATTGATTATTAAAACCAACAACTTTAATAAAAATGTGATGCTAGATGACAAAAAAATATATGTAATATGAATAGTTAACCATAATTTTTATGGTTCTGATTAAAATTAAGTAAAAACTATTTAGAAGAAGAAACCTTAGTAAACTGATTTTAGCAAATTTAACAATTAAATTTTCAACACTCTTTAATTAAATATATATATATAACCCAATTTAATGTTTAATGCTTACTGCTTACTTAAAGTTAAAACTTCAAAATCTAAAAAGTGTAAAGCAGAAAAGTAGAATATATACAGTTAGATAAACTGATTTTAACCGTTAAATCTAAGATTATTCTCATCGCAGTTATCTATAATGAAACTTTTTAGAAGCTTTTCCATAAATTTCTCATCTCACTAACCAAAAAAATCTCAAACTAATTTAATATTAATTTAAGTTCATTATTATTATTTAATACTTCGAGCTGTCTAAATCCAATGTCCTCTCCTCCTTTTGCAGCGGTATCAGGCAGTGGATTTATTGCCCGCGATATTGGGTTTGAGAACACGGCCGGGCCATTCAAGAACCAGGCGGTGGCGCTTCGAGTGGGATCAGATCAATCCGTATTCTATCGTTGCAGCATGAAGGGATACCAGGACACTCTCTACGCTCATTCCCTTCGCCAATTCTACAGAGAATGCAAGATCTACGGTACGGTGGATTTCATATTCGGGAATGCCGCCGTCGTTTTTCAGAACTGCATAATACTGGCGAGGAAACCCCTGAATAACCAGACAATTACCGTGACGGCTCAAGGCAGAAAAGATCCAAATCAGAACACTGGGACATCTATACATAATTGCAATATCAGCGCTGCCCCCGACCTGGCCCCGGTGAAATCATTGTTCCCAGCATATCTTGGCAGACCATGGAGACCATTCTCGCGAACTGTAATCATGCAATCTTACCTGGGCGACATTATTCATCCCCAGGGTTGGGTGCCATGGAATGCTTCCAACCTATTTCTGGACACTCTGTATTATGGCGAGTACATGAATTTCGGACCAGGCGCAGGGGTGTCCAGCCGTGTACAGTGGCCCGGGTTTCATGCCTTGAATAATTCGGTAGACGCTAACTCATTCACTGTGGCTCAGTTCATAGACGGCAACAAATGGCTGCCGTCGACTGGAGTTACTTATCTGTCTGGTTTGAAGCTTTGACTTGTGGCTCACTTCATTGACGGCAATAAATGGCTGCCGTCGACTGGAGTTACTAATCTGTCTGGTTTGAAGCTTTGAGCACTTCCGTTTTGTATAACTGTAGTTAGGTTCCGCAAGCTACCAGACTCCCGAGGTTGGGGTTCAGGAGCCGGAATGATATTTTAATTGTATTATTATTATTAATCATTTTGATTTTGATTTGTAAAAGCACCGCGTTAATTTGGAAGCGCGAGACAGCTTTTTGAATCCACGTGGGAATCTTAATGATGTCTAGTCCAATCAAGTGACGTGACATAAAGGTGTCATGGGGTTATCCACTGTGTACGGATGGAAGGGTTGTTAAATATTAAACTAAATATCAATAAAAGTTGTATTATCTAGAAGAATGGCAGCACTTTCCACAGCGAGAAATCGTGTTTTTCATTCATCCGACAGTGTATATTGACTTAATTATGGCTTTCCACTATTAAATATCTTTACTGTGGGATAAACAGTATGTAAAGTGTAATTTAAAAAAATAAATTGTAGTTTCATATTTTTTTTTTATAATAAAAATAATAATATCTATTTTTAAGGTTACGGTTAAGTCAGAAACTAAATTGATGCATGGGATTTTTTTGTTTATGGGACAAGGGACCTACCTCCATGTAACAATTTGACTGCTAAGTCTATGAAAGCATACATACTCTAATCTCTTCAAGGCATACATACTTAGCCCCCTCTGGTTTTAAACCTATGACCTCTTAAGAGGAAACACATGCTCGTAACCATTCGGTCCACATAATTGCTCCTCTGAAATTTTGGCGAACTCTAAAAACCAATATTTTTAATAATAATAATGAAATAGTATAAATTTATTTTAAATATAAATCTAACCGTTAAAAAGATTTATTT
>APFE030809748.1:73473-101201 GCA_000404065.3 Pinus taeda
AAGCCCCGTAAGACAGAATTCTAAGCTATTTATTTAGATAGATAAAAAGAAATGAGAATTCTAAGCTATTTATTTAGATAGATAAAAAGAATCTTGTCATTTCGTGCAATCAAACTTACTTTGTTATTCTGGAATCAAATGGTATTCTGGAATCAAATGCTTTACTATATTATAAGGTTGTTTACCATACACAGTGAGTGAGTACCTGAGCAAATAGGTCTTACAGTCAATTCTTTCAGTTTTCGAATCCAGCTCTGACTGAGGTCGGCGTCCTGGGCTCTTCACTGTTATACTAGAACGTTTATCTTCAGTCTGTCTGTACGTTTATCTTCAGTCTGTCTGTTTTAACTATAAGCCATTGCCATTTTGAATTCTGCAAAAAGTATTTCGACATATCAAAATGAATTAACAACCTACAAAAAAGTTTAAGAGCGACTAAGAACATACGATTTTGTAGTTACCCTAAATCATATAATAAAATCTGAAGAAACCGGGCCTATGCTCACCGAAACATCTTGTATGTATTCGAAGAGAAACAAAAACTAAATACAAACATACAGACAGATACAAACTTATAAATTGTTGAACAAGTCTGGGGAAACTCGAGTTTCCGCTTGACAAAATTGATTTGCTATACAACTGATTTGGCTTATTTTTTTTCCATAATAGATTTCAGAAAGCAGAGGCAAAACTGAAGCTCGAAGGTTGCTCTGCGAAGCCCAGTTCTTACTCTTCATGCTTTTAGCCGATGAACGCATGTACGCATCTGCTAAATTCTTTCTGGAGATGAACAAAGATGGCGCCCTTCTAACTACCAACAATGGTTTTTGGGCATCTCAGAATTCTCCTTGGAATCCTTGACCTTCATTCCGCAGACTCAGTCTCTGATTCACATACAATGATACAATTGTTAAGCTCCATTAATTTTTACCTACAGTTATGCAGTCTTTCCTTAATTTTTGGAAACCAACTGCAGTAGTTTCCTTAAATTAAGGAAATCAACTGCAGTTAATTAATTTTATGGTTGGAGCTTCTGAAGTGGTCCATAACTCCATCTGGAGTTCTCTGACTTGATCTGTGGAACACCTGACACATAGCCATTAGAAGCTTGATGGAAGCTTGGCTATAAATTCATCTGATTGGTCCCCAAGCTAGCCTCTCAATCCCCTTCAGTTGTTTACACCATCTAGCTGAGAGAGCATAGCTTGGAAGAGCCTTCAGATTTTCTGTGATTGACGCTGAAGCTGGAGTGCTGTTGAAGAGAAGAAGAACCAAGTGGACTGTGCAGCAAGAGCATCAATGGCTGGAGGTATTCCTGGAATTATACATTTTGATTTTGTGATTCTTTAGAAAATTTAGAATCACTGTAAATTGATTACATTTGGTATGAGAGCGAATCTTGTACCTCTGCCTTGATGCCTCTGCCTTAATGTGTTCTTCATGTATATCTCTGCATTGAGTTGCGGTTCCGTGAAACGGAAACCCTATTAGCCGCGTGAATTTTTTGCGTGAGTCTTCATTTTGATCGCAGAAGTAAAATTTTGATTTATCCACAAAAATGCGTGATTCGAGTTCTTCACTATTTATATTATGTTTTTTTTTTTTGGGTCTGAATTTGAGTCATTGGAGACGGGAACGAATAAACAATTATGGCCAGTCTTAGGCGCGGATAAGATTCCAGATTTAGAGCTTTTATCTTTGACCGCACTGTAATTGTTAAATTAAATGGTGTTGAAAGCTCATTTTGGCTGAAAATTTTATTTGCCCTTGATTTTGCCACCGCTACCACCGCCTCCGCTGTTTCTACTGTTGGTCTCCGAAACCGGTCTTAGGTAGGCCACTGCGTGCGAATAAATCTTCTTGTCCGGTTTTAGTGTTTTCCTGAATTATTTGTGCATTCAGTAGGTTCGTAAGCGCTCTGAGCTGTGAAAATGGGATTAGCGCTTGTTCTGCCTGCAACCTGCAATCTTTAAACCGGTGCCTGTAATCAGTGGACCAACATTCAGTTGGTTTGTCTGTAAAAGTTTCAATAGGCTAACCAAATGATAACGAAAATTGCAATCCATGTTCAAAAAGAAAATTTACCAATTGATTTGCAATTTCCCAATCGTTGATTCATTTTATGGATCTAATCGTAAGCCTGGCACGGGGTTTGGTGTTTTATTAGTTACGTATTTGTGGATATATTCAACACCAAGTTTTAGTATCCCACTACAGTCACAACCCTCCGGGCGCTGATTCTCCACATTATTCCATTTATTAATTTCTTATTATTGTGACATTCATACATTCTGTTTCTGGCTGGAGAATCTTGGCAATTTTCAGCAGCCGAGGGGATTTTGTATCATAGCCTCAAATACCTGATATTTTTATTTATTTTTTCAAATCCCTCAACTTCTCTGTATATTAGATAGATATTCGTGATCAGCTACCGCTGACACGGAGATTGAAACTCACCATGCAATATTGGATCAGGCTATTATTTAATATTTATGCCTATTTTGCCGCCCTGGTTGGTTTCTGCATTCCTTGGCTGGAAAATTTTCAAATAAAACAAACATACTAAACAGCATACATACCTGTACCATTTGATTTCATTTTCACGTCCAGCAGATTCATGGCACGGGAGGCTTAATGCAATTGGATTGAATGCATTTGCCTTGGACTGCGAATGATAATGGCAATGCCGTAAATGGGTTAATTGCATTTTTTTTTCGGATGATTCGATTGGCCACACTTCTTCCAACATTGGTTCCCCACAGTTCAGATCTGGTTAAATTGAATTTATCTTTTGAATATTTTCGTTTAACCAATTTTTTTTTCTCATTTGGGATTTATTTATATAGTGAGTGGATATGGTATCATGTGTTTCTATGGTATCATTTGTGTCTGTATTTAAATTAAATGCATTCTATATATCATTTAAGAATTTAGTCTTATTGATGGTATATATATATTCATTAAAAAATTAAAATTATTAGTTGAACCATATAAATTATTTTATATGGGTTTTGTGTTATAACATATGGAGTTAGTTATACATGTTATTATCATTTAAGAATTCAGTCTTATTTTTGCCAAAGGAATTTATATTTGGAAATTTAAAGAATGGGCATTTCTTTGACCTGAGCAATAGATGAAATTATTTATATTGAAAATAGTGCAGCCCTAAACATTCCAGTTTTGGGTCAAATTCAGGTGCCTAATTCTCCTATTTTTTGGAATTTATAAATTCAACCTGAAGAAATCCTCTTTTGGGATAGTATGGATATCCCGAAATTCTTATTTTGGATTTTAATCAGCGAACACAGATACTGTTTTGGGTGCTTCTGCCTGCCATTTTGTGAATGCGGATTTTGATCACGAGGCTAGACATTTTTTTTTTCGGGGTGGACTGCATTTGAAGATCAACAACAACAAAGTTGATTTGGTATTATATTCAGCTTCTCTTTAGAGAAAAACCTTTTTTTTTGGGCTACATACATTTAAACACCCCCCCCCCAAATCCTCTTGTGATATTGTCGGCAGAAAAAGTCCACTTTTGCAGTTTTTGGCTTGAGACTACTTTGACGTAAGATTTTGAGATTCCCCATATTTTTTGTGGGGTATACTACGTTGGAGGATCAACAGCTATAAGGTTGCGTTGGGATTTATTGATTTGGATTTAGTTCTTAAAAGAAAATTTTCATTATGGATGTCATTGTCTAAGTTAATGGTTGTCGGTATATAGGTATTGGTGGAATACCAAAGGTCATGCTGTAGACAGTTGGATCCATTGGGTAGAGACTATTTCGTATAAGTTGACTATTTTTAAGAACTTGAGAAGACAGGGATGTAGAAAGACATACACCATATTTTATATGGGCTCGTCGTTCTTCTGAAGGCTTCTCGGTTTTGGATATTTTATCTGAGATCCTTTATAATTGATGTAACAAAGGAATTTCAGTTAAATTTAATGTAATTGCCAGGCTTAAGGACTAAAGCAATGATATGTGTGTGTGACTAAAGATTTTGGAGTCGCCAGAGCTTGAAGCAACCTATTTCTTTGAAGCCACAGGTTATGTCTGATTTAAAACTACTATCAGATGGATATGCATCCATCATCAAAAAAGGGTATAGCAGTTTGCAGGTGTGAGCGGACTGGGTATAGAGGTCTGGTACCTTAGTCCTTTAAGAAAATTCTATATTTCCATCACTTAAGACCACGTGGACTGAGTTTACATCTGGTTTGATGCTGCCAGTTACGGCCACACGCAGCAGTAGATGACAGTCTCATTGAAGTAGGGGAAATTCACGTTTTGGTGAGATTTTGGTGGGATTGGGTTGTAAGTTAAGTGGGGAAATTTCCCTGTTTTCCTCCACATTTGTCAAACAGTTGGCATGCAACTTCTGTGTTCCCATACTTAGTGTACATACTCAGTATGGATTTTCCCACAAAGACTAACAAGTTAACGGCTTAGAGTGAACTTAAAAGTTTAATAGTGTAACTTATCAAGTTCGAAATCTGTGATTTGGACCATGAATGGCGTAGTTATTTCAAATGGCAAGTGGTACGACAACTTCAAACGAGGACAATAGAATATGTTTATATATCTTTGCGAGAAGGGATTCTTCATTGGCTGTTGTTTCAGGATGTAGTTCATTCAGGTCAAGGGTTCATTGATTATCCAGAATGCTGGAGAAGAAGAGTTCAAGTATCTTCTCTTTATCTTTCTATATAAAAATGAAACATAGGTTGAAAGCAGACATCATTCAAGGAAGACACATTTCTGAGGTTGGATCTGTTAAGGTTGTATCCTTAAGGGTAATTAGAGTCTTTATCTTGTTTTCTTTCTAGTTCACACTTTTGTTTTATGACATATGTTTTGTTTAAACATTTTCAATATATATTCAATCTTTATCAACTTAGATTTTAACTTTAAAACAATTGCTTGAGAGTTAGATGGCCTTTCATTCTCATAAATGGGTATAGGGGTTATCCTTTCAACTGAACCCATCAATATTTTATCCTTTATAACAAGGAGTGCATAGGCTAAAATAAAGATAGAACCAAATTATGATGGCATACTTCATTGAATGGGAGGGTCACCCGATCACCTAATAAAGAAACTTGTCACACATAGTGACATGTGTGGACTTCAAAATGATTAAACGATTGTTTAAAATATTGAGCAACGAGGGTGCTGTCTCTTTAGAGAACCCCTGCTATGTTGCTTTTGACAACATCTTATGCATGTGCTATTTTAGACATTGAGGACCATCCAAACTTCCGTTGTCTCAGGTAATTAGCTAGGAAATATTTCCAACTTGGTATGTGTTTGATAAAATTTGCACTTGAACAATTTGCGGATTCTCAGATGCTTTGAAACGTTTTTGCTTATGAAGTATGAAGAATAAATTCTAATGAAGCATCTAGGGAGAAGGGGTTAGTGGGCTCTAATTTAAACGTTCTTACGTTTTTAAGTTGTTGCTTCATAATTGGTTTGTTCTCTCATAAGGAGAGTAAATTGAATGGCGCCATGTCAATGGTAAAGTGGAAATGTTGTTATTTCCGTTCAAGGTTCAGATCCCTTATATAAATTTTATATGGTTGCCCCTTGTGGGCTGTTTCATAGCATCTTAGTTGAAGGATCGCTTTCCTGGGTTGTGAAACATTCGGCTCTTACTTGGTCTAATTATTTTTATATATATATTTGTTTCATTTATAAACTTAAGGACGGAGCCTGAAGTCAAGCCAACTAGCCTTCGAACTGCATTTGCTATGCAAGTGCAAAGTAGATCAATGCTGCTTCAGTCAATCTCCGGGTTTTGTTTATAAATTGAACAAACGATTGGCAGTGATTTACGGTAATGCTGACTGTTTTAATTCTGAAGAATTATTACTGTTGTTTACCGTAATGTTGACATTTATGGCATTCATTTACGTTATATGGAGACCTAATTTTACTGGTTAAATTTTGTTTATACCATTTATGTAAAGAATAATGTCTAGTGATCTATATAATTTTATTTAATTAGAGAATAGCCACAGCATCTTTAATTAAATAAAATTATACATTTTGATTGGTTAGATCACATAAAGATTATTTAGACATTAAATTGTAATTAATTAGACTAAATATAATAAATTTTATCCCACAGGAATTTTATTATATTTGTGTAATTAATTAGGATAAAATTTCATAACCTACCCACAGGAGTTATGAATGAATAGTTTTATCATAAAGTTCAAAACAGTGAATAATTGAATCTGCTTGAATTAAAAATTTAGCCCACAGGCAATTTTTATGCCACTAGATTCAATTTGAGCATGATTTACATTGGTAAAACATGACATTTTATTAAGCCTCAATTTTAAGTTTCTTGAAAATGACTTGATCAATGGGAGCGATCAAACCAGAAACATAGTTTTTGAGAAGGATCATTCAGAATCTCACCCTTCCACTATGGAAGACAAGTTCGTTTCCTGTTTTGAGGCTACTGTACATGGTGTATGGCTTAAGAATTTCATTTCTGGGCTTAGAATTATGGATTCTATCTCTAAGCCATTAAGTATATATTGTGATAATTCAGCTGGTGTTTTTATGGCTTAAAAGTGGGAGTCGAAATAAACACATCGACATTAAGTATTTCGCTATAAGGGAACGTGTTAAAGAAAAGAAAGTGGTCATTGAGCACGTCAGCACTGAATTGATGATCGCTGATCCTTTGACTAAGGGCATGCCACAATTTAAATTCAAGGATCATGTAATGAAAATGGGACTTGGTTCCATTATGTAGTTTCTCATTGTATGGACAATGAAATTCTTAATTATTGTGATGTTTTTTCTCATATTTATGTGCACCTTAAGTTGATTTGAGAAAATTCATTTAAGGACCAAGAATAAACATAAGGTTTATTCATTAAGAAATTGTTGCCACATAAAGTATAATAAGAATAAATACATAGTAATACATGGAAGATAATACTCGTTATTAGAGGACTTATCGCCATGATTCATGTATCTATTACTTAATACAGATTATCAATGGTTTGTTGAGACATTAAGTTTGGAAGTATGGACCAAGTGGGAGAATGTTAAGCTCCATTAATTTTTACCTACAGTTATGCAGTCTTTCCTTAATTTTTGGAAACCAACTGCAGTAGTTTCCTTAAATTAAGGAAATCAACTGCAGTTAATTAATTTTATGGTTGGAGCTTCTGAAGTGGTCCATAACTCCATCTGGAGTTCTCTGCCTTGATCTGTGGAACACCTGACACATAGCCATTAGAAGGTTGATGGAAGCTTGGCTATAAATTCATCTGATTGGTCCCCAAGCTAGCCTCTCAATCCCCTTCAGTTGTTAACACCATCTAGCTGAGAGAGCATAGCTTGGAAGAGCCTTCAGATTTTCTGTGATTGAAGCTGAAACTGGAGTGCTTTTGAAGAGAAGAAGAACCAAGTGGACTCTGCAGCAAGAGAATCAATGGCTGGAGGTATTACTGATCTTAAATATTTTGATTTTGAAAATTCAGAATCGCTGTAGATTTATTTACAATTCAGAGAAACTGACCTAATACCGAGCGTATTCCGATGGAAGAACGCCACAAATTTACCAGAAGACCAGAACCAGAAAGCATGTAGCCGATGCAGAAGCTCACGATAAAAAACCGAGGATAATCAGAAACAAGCAGAGTGCTGAAAATAACTACAGTATATCAAGTAGCTCGTAGCTTTATGATAGTGGAGTTCTAGGGGATATCGAAACTATGGGAACTAAGCAGGAAGAGATGAAGAACTCAACAGAAAGCAAAAACAAGGCTACAAGAATCTGAAGGGAAAAGGTCTGAAACCCTGCGCCAGACAGCACAGGGAGGGAATAGCAAAGCCAAAACCTTCCATAAATGCCGAGGATATGAATTTAAAGATGAATACAACTTATGAGCCATCAGACATGCAGATAGCAAGACGCCCATCAGATTGTAGGCATGTATGACAGGTGGAGAGAGGTATTAACGTGTCTGAAGACTGTGAAAACATGCATGCAAGGACTCCATCTCAATACAAAAAACTTCAGTTGTCGGCAAGTGGAGAGGGGGAGAGCGTGGCGAAATATGGAGAAAACAGAGCATGCATTGGTTCCATTTTTACGTAAGAGTTAACCAAACGCACCTGCATGAAGGATATTGGTTGATAAACGGCACGTAGCAGGGAGAAACGAACCTGGTTGGTTGCTGTCATTATGCCAAAACAATGGGCAGAATTGGATTCCTTATATGAGTTGTGTGTATTTTGCTTAATACCCTAGAATGTGAACACTATATCTAATAGACAGTTGCAAGAAGAGTAGTTCTCCAAGTGACTCTCAGATCAACTATGGAAATCCGCTTCATTATCACGCTGATTTCCATCATTCTCAATTCTTGAAATTTGAAAGTAGCATGTTGGCTTTCAAGACTAGTACTGAGCATGCTAAAGAAGAAGATCTCGCTTGATCAAGATCTTGGCTCCATTCATAAGGGAATACTTGTTTATATTTATAAAGGTTGTAGAATTGAAAATTGCCTTTTATGATTTAGTATAGGGATCACCTTTTAATTATTATTAGGAGTTAATGAAGTGATTTAATGATTGTAGAATTGAACTTTACTTTTATATAGGATTTAGAATCACAATCACTGAAGTGAAGTGATTTAATATTAATTATAATGAGTTAATAGAGTAATTTAATATTTAAGCAATTTAATCTTCCCAATGAACTCATTTAATGTTGTTAATTTAATGTTGTTACGTATAGTTTAAGATTTTCTTTGGCATGAATTTTAAAACTCGTTAAATTTTAAATAATTTTATTTTTTTGATATTGAGTTTATATAATGTTTTTATTTTCTTGATCAGAAGAATAAATGGTGTTGGATTGATAAGGGAATATAAGTTTACATTTATGAAGATGGTAGAATCGAAAATTGTATTCTTGATTTTAGAATCAGGATCACTATTAAAATGGAGTGTTGCAATATTTTTTTATTTGAATTGTGATGAGATAAGAAGTTACATTTTATGTGGTGAAAGTATTTCATTTATATCATCTTATGTGACAGAGTTTGTGTTTGTGAATTTATTATTGGATGGAGATATGTTATTGAATTTTCGATAGAAGTGTGTATATTTTGAATTTCATGTTATATCTATATATATATATATATATTTTTTTTTTTCAATCTTCATTTATTGACTAGTGTTAAATTTGAATATATTAATTTTTTTGGTTTTTGAACATGGAGGCTTCATATATATCTAAATATAAAAAAAAAAATTGAGGAAAAAATGAATAACACAAATTGTATGTTGTTTTATTTTATTTGAAAATTGTATATTGAATTCTAAATTAGGTATTGGAACAAAGTTATTTTGAATGATTGTAATTAAAAATATAACAGTTTTTTAAAGATTATTTTGTACTATATATTAAAATTTACAAGTCAAATATAGATTTCACTTGAAAATTAAAAAAATGATTTTTTTAATATAGTTAATGAAAAATAAATTAACACATCATATAATTTGAAGCATAATAGTTTAGTTTCTGACAATTTCTCGTATTTGAAAGTAAATATGAAATTTAAAATCTATCTATTAAATAAAAAGTTAATAAAAATTTAAACTATAACACATTATTTAAATACGTAAAACCATTTTTGTAACTTAAACTCCAATTTTATTACAAATTATATGTAAACCATTTATATCTGGGAAAATAATTTACCTGAGTTCCAAAAATTGATTTCCATAATTCTCTTCTCCACTGTTATACTTCCTAGATAACAATAACATCTTCAGGTTAAGCTACAGTCAACACTAAATTTTTGCATGATAAATTTTAAAACACTTAAGTTCTAAGTAAGAGAACTTAGTGTTCGAGCAAAGTAACAGATATAATTAACATGATGGTTGTTCCAATGGTTGAGTCTTTTAAGGTGAGATAAACAAATGTTTATTAGGAGGAGAAGCTCCAGGTTAATTTCCTAGAAGTCTTCTTGTTCAACAATTATAAAATGATAGATCAATTGATGAAGAGGAAATAAAAAATTCTCGGTTGATGCATTTGAGAGGAAGAATTTCTGGGAGTATTAATTATGATTGAATGTTCATGGTAATTCAGTTTTAGAGACTATGAAAAACGAGACGTCTGATGGAAATGGTTGGTTATCTCATTGTTGAGTTACAGTTATCTCGTTGAAGATCAAATATTGAAATTTATCACATTGTTGAGTTAAAGTTATCTCATTGAAGATCAAATATTGAAATAGAGTGCACTATATGCGTTTAATGAATTTAAGACAATTTTGTGGATCATTGTGGCGGTTGAAAAATACTTCTACAACTAATCCTCAAGTTGTGCATGTGATAAGTGAAGTTCAACATTGAGCAACGTGAGATATACTGAAGTGCACACTCATGCCCTGTAAAAGTAAAATAAAGAGACCTCTATTCCATAATCATTGTAGTGAAGACTTTGATTAGAGCCATTTGTAGATAGAAAATATGAACAAAATGTAGTTGGACTGCTGGAGACCATGCAGGTAATGTTTTTTATGCGTTTTGAGAGAAGAGGAGGACACAAGTTAAGTTGTATAAGTAAAGTTAAGCCAACAAACGAGATCTTAGGGTTGAGAGGTGATTGAGGCTATGCATGAGGTTGAGTAAGAGCCATAACTGAGAACAGTGCATATAAATAAGACATCTAATGATATAGTATGAAAATCATATGAAATAGTTATTTGTAGGTTCACCATGTTGGGACCTACACAAGAGAATGTTAGTGCTTCCATTTGTTGAAAAAATGGCAACAAGAAATGCTAAAAATAGAAGTGCTAAAAATAGCAGTTTGGGTATGAGTGCTAGATTGAGAAATAGAGAACGAAAAATGGAAGTGCTAAAAATAGCATTCTATTCTTAGCAGTTCAGGACGGATTCCTATTTTAGTTGGTCCTTGGACTAAAGATAGGGAGTAAAAATTTGAATTTGAACTTAACAGCGGTTTGAAAATAAATTAATTAATTCACCTTGAGTTAATTAGTTGAGAAAAATCAAGCATGAAGTTTATGTGAGGACATGCAACAGTTTCTCCATTAATTGAGGGATTTATCCATCAGTTAAAGAGATAAGGATGAGTTCTAATTTGAGTAGTCATTATTTGGCTCAGTTAACTGAGTCAAGTCCACTTAGATTGATTTAAACAGTTTGTTTAAATTAATGTGAGTTCAGTAACCTAATGCTTGCATGCATGTAACTGTTGTTCTTCAAATAATTGAATATTCTCTCATGAATAACTCATGCGTGTTAGTTCAGAGAAATACCAAGTTGACATGAGAGAATAGATAGTGTACTATCAATTGGATGAATATTTTTCCTATAAAGGAAGCTCATCCATGATGAGGATTTATGTCCATCACGACTACGTAGTTGAATTAGAGGTTAGTGAGTGTGTGAAGAGGCCAATTCATACAAGTACTTGCGCTGGACCCCAATCAAAATTGCGCAAAGAAATAAGAGGTTTGGAGGGTAGACCAGAGGTTAGATAGAGGCCTTTGACTGTCAATGAGTAGAAGAGGTATTGCAGAGAGAGCAACATAGCTTTTGGGTTGATTCTTTTTGTAATACTACCTATATTTCCACTTGTATGATAATACAGGGATGGGTTTTTAGGCTGGTGCTTTCCCTGGGTTATATCTTCTGTGTTATGTGTGATTGATTCCTTCTTATTAGTTATATGTGTTCTTATTGATGTTGCTCAAATTGATTAAGCTTCCGTTGAATTGATTGTAGAAGTAGATCAAGTATTTTTCTTTAGTATATTTCACTATCAGGTGATCTACAGGTGGGAATTTCTACATGGTATCACAACACAGGTGATCAAGGAAGAACAATACATAAGAAGGCAGAAGTTGAAGTTTGTTGATTCCTGAATATAGAAATTGAGTTCTTATCACATCTATATCTCACCTATGGTGTTCAATTGTTTGAGACTTGAATATGCCCTTGATGGTAGTTCAAATTATATAGTGTGGAAGGATCGCATGGAAGTAGTACTAAAAGATAACAGTGTAAAGGACTTCATTGATCAAGAAGTCCCCAAGCCTACTGGTGCTACTGAATTGGATGAATGGAAGAAATGTGTGACCAGAGCAAGGAGAATCCTTCTAGAGGGAGTACGAGATCACATTGTCTCAAGTCTCCATGGGAAGAAGACACCATTTTCAATGTAGAAAACATTGAAAGATCTATATTAGAATAGGAGTGATTAGAGGAAGCTGGCACTGAAGGACAAATTTTGAAATATCAAGTGTGAAAAGGGTGACACGATCTCTATGTATCTGAACAAGCTCAGCTCATGCATGGATGAGCTTGGAAGTGTAGGGATCATGACAGCTGATGATGACATCGTGAGTGTTACACTCCTTGATCTTCCTAAGAGTTAGCATAGCTACTAGGACTCAGTTAATGGAAGAGATAGACTGCAAGATTGGGAATGATTTTGGTCGAATTTGATGCAGGAGGAGATAAGAAGAAGCACTGGAGATGGTTCTTCATCCATGGAGGATAAAGAAAACTATGCCTTAGAGACATCTACTCATGCAGAGACCTCCAATAGGGGGAAACTTCAAGCCAGGTGGGCGGAGGGATCACATGCAGCCATACCTTCAGGTAGGAGGTGGGGCGATGTGGAGTGATCATCCCACAGAGGTTGATATAGGGGTAGGATCCTTGAGGTACCCAACCTATTTGATTAGACCTTGCTACGGTAGCGCCGATGAGGAGTCGCAGGACCGACTGATTAGGTAGAGATAGATGTGTATGGAGTGGCAGAGAGAGCTATAGTGTAGGAGTCCCACGACAATGTAGAGCTAGTAGGCTGCAGTAGTGTGAGGGGCATAGGAGTGTTGCACCAATGTAGGATGGCCCAGAGAGGTATGCAACAGTGTGAGATGCATAGAGTGTTGTAGCAGCTCAGAGGTCAAAGAGGGTGCACTTGATAGGAGCAGGTATACCTTCAGCATTAGAGTATGTTTGTAGCCCAACATAGAGGCCAGTTGGGAGTTTTTTTGTTCCTAGAGTTGCTGGAGAAACCACACTTAGTAGAAGTGTTGCATGCAGAACATTCCAAAGGTACAAGATCGGGTTAAGTTGAAGAATTTCTTGTTGAGTGGGAGTTTTAAAAAATTGCAAGAAGAAATGCGAAAAATAGAAGTGCTAAAAATAGCACTGCTAAAAATAGCAGTTTGGGTACTAGTGCTGGATTGAGCAATAGGGAATGAAAAATGGAAGTGCTAAGAATTGCACTCTATTTCTAGCAGTTCATGATGGATTCCTATTTTAGTCAGTCCCTGGAATAAACATAGGAAGTAAAATTCGAATTTGAACTTAACAGTTGTTTGAAAATAAATTAATTAATTCACCATGAGTTAATTAGTTGAGAAAAATCTAACATGAAATCTATGTGAGGACATGCAATAGTTTCTCCACTAATTGAGGGATTTATCCATCAATTAAAGAGATAAGAATGTGTTCTAGTTTGAGTAGTAATTAGTTGGCTTAGTTAACAGAGTTAAGTCTAGATAGATTGATTTAAACATTTTGTTTAAATTAATGTGAATTCATTTAGCTAATTCTTGCATGCATGTAATTGTTGTTCTTCAAATAACTGAATATTATCTCATGAATAACTCATACATGTCAGTTCAGATAGAGACCCAATTGAGATCAAAGAAGGGACAATGCAGTATCAGTTGGATGAATATTTTTCATATAAAGTAAGCTCACCCATGATGAGGATTTATCTCCTTTAGGACTGCGTAGTTGGATCAGAGGTTAGTGAGTATGGGAAGAAGCCAATTCATACAAGTGGCTGCACTAGACCCCAATCAAGATTGCGCAGATAAATAGGAGGCTTGGATGGTAGACTAGAGGTTAGATAGAGGCCTTTTACTATCTATGAACAATGGAGGTATTGCAAAGAGAGCATGATAGCTTCTGAGTTGATTATTTTTGTAATACTCGCTATATTTCCACTTGTATAATAACACATAGATGGGGTTTTAGGTTGGTGTTTTCCCTAGTTTATATCTTCTGTGTTGTGTGTGATTTATTCCTTCTTATTACTTATATGTGTTCTTATTGATGTTTCTCAAATTGATTAAGCTTCCAGTGAATTGATTGTAGAAGTAGATCAAGTATTTTGCTTTAGTATATTGCATTATCAAGTGACTATAGGTGGGAATTTCTACACCATTTAAGTGGGTGTTTTAAGAATAGCTTGGGTGTTAGTTCCTCTAGCAACTGGGAGCTTGAAAAATAAAGTGCTTTGTATGTGTCATTAGTGCTAGTAAAAGTAATAAGTACTTGGTGTTTCTTGCTAGTTGGTGCCCATAAAGCACATTATGGATATAGTGTTTCCCATGAGTGTGTGCTTACCAAAAAATTGATGTTATCAGAGTGGTGGAATTTGATCTACATTGTAACAATAAATATTTTTGATTTACTCCCTTTATGGGGTTTTTCTTAAAAACCTATATGTATGTTACTAATGTTGATATGTACATAATATGTTATGGAATGTTCACATGAATGGTTGCCAAGTAAATGAAATTATAAATTCGCATTATTTTTTAAAATCATCCTTAAAACTAATTCAAACCCCCTCCTAGTATTACATATGTTTACAACATGGTATTTTTAGTGCTTAAGCTATACGATGTACAACTAAGAAGGATGTGATGAAGTGCCTTGATTAGGTGCTTATTGGGTATCTCGACATTGGAAGATATTCATAATTGTGCCTAAATATGCTAATGTGCCAAGGGAATCAAGCCCATAGGTCTACAATTAATCACAATATGACAAAAGGTTGTGAGTGCAATCTTTCTAGTATCACAATACCTAGATCATATCTAATATCATTCCCACGTGTGTTTGATAATATCCAATATGCTGACCAATTAGTTTATTTATACACATTTTTATGTGTGTATGTGCTCCCCTTACCATGTATAGGTATTGCCTTAATACAATCCAATTCAATAATGCATTCCCTTAACAAGTAGTGAATCAACCATGGATACCTTCCTAACACATTATTCACGTTATATTCACCCCAACTTTGACATCAATGACAAGATTACAACAAAATATTCCTTTCATAGTAAGGTCCTTACATATTATATCCCCGATGACATAATGAAAAGGCATTTACACATTACAATAAGGGTTTCTAAGGTAATTTGATAATTTGCTAACGGCTTCATATATGTAAATTTAAACAAAACTGAGGAAAACAAGTGGATAATACATATTGTATGTTATTTTATTTTTAAATTGTATATTAAATTCTAAATTATATGTTGGAACAAATTTATTTTGAATATGTGTAATTTGAAATATCACATAATTTTACAATTTATAGTAAATCAATTAAAAAATGAAATTTAAAATCTATCTATTAAAGAAAAGTTAATAAAAAATTAAAGTGTAACATATTATTTAAATGATTAAAACCCTTTTCGTAAACTTAAACACAAATTTTAATAAGGATTATATGCAAACAATTTTTACGCCGTAAGGCGTTTCCCTCTGAAATGAACTCCCTAGACGCCTTTCTGTCCTAATCTCAACCGTCAGATCTATTGTTAGACGATTGAACAATTATCTGCCGTCCAAAAAAACATTAAAAAATAGTTGAAAAATTAATTAAACCCAGCGCGTCCGTCCGTCTACCTAGCCACGCAGCGCGGATTTTTCTGCAGGAAGAGGAGCGCCAAGAGGATGAGCGCCGGGAACGGAGGATTTTTCTGCAGGAGGAGGAGCGCCGAGCGCCAAGAGGATGAGGATGAGAAGCGCCGCGCAAGGAAGATTTTTCTACAGGAGGAGGAGCGCCAGGCGAGGTCCCTTTGCGCATCGATTAATGGGTCTCCTTCACATATCCACCATGCTTTGTAGTGACTGTATTAGCTGTAAAGTTCCCAAGTCTGACATTCTCTGTGCTCAGTAGCCCTGTTATTCTGCTTTTAGTTACATTCAGCAGAGAATAAATTTCGTTTTGATTTGTGTAAAATAGTTTTTTATTTCAGGATGTGGTTACTCCAGACTCGTGAATTTTCTAAATATATGGCAATGAGGCCTTCCCCTATAGCTTATAGGTATGTCATTCTTGTGTTTACTACTTCGTTTTACATTCCCGTGCTGTGGGCATTACCGTCTCGTCTAATTTTCATGGGCTTGGATGTGCCAGAGGATGTGTGCTGGTATCGTCGAGCTGGTTCAAGTATTAGTGGGACAAGAGAACAATGGATTCCATTACCATCGTGGTGAAAACTCTTAGGTCTGCATTTATGGTTTTCCCCTCAATTCCTTGTTATTGTCGTTTTGTGTTCCTCAAAGGAACGAGTTTGGTTCTCATGCAAACTATTTTTCTCTGGCTATTCAGGGTATCCACAGTGGAATGGAATTCACCAAACTATACCAACGGAACCAAGAGCAACTTCTCTTCAAGTGTGTTATGTATCTATAGGTATGGATTATTAACCCTTGTCTCAGAAAAATAACTCCCCTATTTACTTTTTTTCGTTTATGCTACCTGTAGCCATGGTGTAATCCTCGACTATTTGTGGCTGTCACCTCAACCAGTTCACTTGGTTTATTAGTGGGTATTTCAGGGCACCATTGATGGCCGCTACAATGCTAATGCTTTCCCTCATACATTTAATTAGGAGTGTTATGCATATCTCGGTGCCTGCTGCGACAGAGAAATACTACTATTATATCTTGCATGAGCACTATAATATCTATGATGTGATCACTTTATTTAATTAAAGTATTAGATAGGACCAAATCTGATCACCCCCCACCATTGATGAGTCTAAACGCCCTCTTCTCTGAGCATTCCATAGAGAGACAAGAATTCCCAATATGCTCGCCTGTTGTTCTTGTGTGGGGACTCGTAGTGGCACTCGAGGAACAACTCATCAATAAGGAAAATGGTGCTAGTGTTGATAATCTTAGGCAACAACTGAAATTCAACACCGCCCACATCCGTTCTCACAACAACATAATCCTCTTCAGTGAGAGTTTTCATTAACCAATCTACGAAGTCTAATCCCCTCACCCTTGATAACTTGGGGAGGATAAGAAAGTATACAGTTTTGGGCTGAGTTTGTCCTCCACCAACTAAGTTTAAGCTTAATGTTAAAATTTCATTCTTAATCCAAGCTGCGTAGAGAAGAACTTTTACATATGGATGATTTAAATAATCTACCCCAACTAACCCATCTGCTTCGATGGAAAATATTTCAAACTTGTCGGTCTGCTTGTGGTAATGTGGTTGAAACCAAGCCCGAATGCTTGATTTGTAATTGTTGGCCCCAACATCAACATATACATAATTAACTGACTTGTTGAGATAACCTAGAATGTTTGGGAGGTATTGAATATTGATCAAGTTTTCGTTGCATTCAATCCATGAATCTCTAAGCTATTCCAGCATAACATGTTTTAATTTTTTCATGGAATCCTATTTCTCATCAGGCACTTATTGGTTTGCCTAGGCATCACTTTCTTTGGGCAACTCACTACTTGGTGTACCTTTCTAAATGCAGTAATAGTAGGAATGATAGAATGCACTAATAGGAAATTGAAAAAATTTAAAAATGTTTCTTTGGGCAACTCACTCTTGGTGTACCTTTCTAAATGCAGTAATAGTAGGAATGATAGAATGCACTAATAGGAAATTGAAAAAATTTAAAAATGAAGCTCATAATGGAGACAAACTTGGCAGTGCAACATAACATCATGAAAACAATTTACAGGAGTGAAAACATGCACAAATCATAGCAATAAATAAATATATGGAAAATTCCATTCATAATGAAGTATAAACATTGAAGGAATGAGAGATATCATGACCTACTTTTACCTTCCCTTAGCTTCCCTCATTATGCCTTGACCTCTTGAACAGAGCAGGAGATTGGACATGGCCGGGCTTTGTAGGCTGGCAGAAGAAATCAGAGCCAAATTTGTTAAATGTTTTCACTTGTTTTTTTTTTGTTGTTTTCACTTGTTTATTGGTTTTTTTTGTTGTTTTTTTCCAACATGGCCATGCTTAATTGAATAATTGTTTTTGTGTCTATCTCTTTCCTGGTTTTTGTTTTTCTTTTATTTTAGAATTTTTGTTTTGGCTTGGTTTTGGTTTTCTTTCTGAGTCTGCGTGGAAAGAGAGGAGATTGGCTGTAGTTGGTTGGGGCTCTGAGGGAGGATGATGCTAAAGACACGAAAAGAGAACATGGGATCCTGAGGGGACAAGGTATTCACCCTTCTATTCTTTATTTGTATTTCAGGATGGTTTTGTAAAGAACCATCTGAATTAATTCTGCGTGTGCTTGAAACATTCTATTATGCACATTTGTTTTTCTAATACTTTTTTTTTTGGCTTTATGTTTTCATTACAGGTGCAGAATTACAGATTCAGCGGATAATTGTAGAATGCATGCTATGGGTTTTGTAATTAATTCTGGTGTGGTTGAAACATTTTATTATGCACATTTGTTTTGCTAATACTCTTTGTTATGGTTTTATGTTTGCATTACAGGGGCAGAATTACAGATTCAGCCAATAATTGTAATATACATGCTATAGGTTTTGCTATTGCAGCTGAGAATCTAAATTATGGATTCCCTAATTAACAATTTATTCATAAATAAAAAGGACTAGGGTTTAAATACCTTATAGTTTTCCCTTGTATTCCAACTCCAGGTAAAGTAAACATAGACCCAAATCCGTGATCTCTGATGCCTTGGATTTCTCAAGAGCTGGGATAATTCTCAAGGCTTCTTTTCATTCAATGTTCTTGGATAATTACATGTTTATTTTCTTTTATAATTTTTGTTTTTAATAGAGCAGGGTTATATTTTCGAGTATGGATTGTTTTGTTTTTGCTTTTAGAGAACTCGGATAGAAGTTAAATCAATGAAAACTTTTAAAAAAAATTGGGGTTTATCTGGATTCGTTCGTTCTAGCACACTGTTGAGTTTTTATTTCAAAGATATGGTCTCACACAACCCCAGTTGGCATAGCTATGGAAACAAATACTCGCGCGAGGGTCAGCACCGTTCCTTAGTTATTTAATATATATGCCTAATTAGACTTATCTATAGTTTTCAGAACTCATTCCTCACGGGGCCCTAAAAAAACATGCCGGTGAGGTGGGTAGTAAAAGTTACAGGGTATCTACATAAAAGGGCCGCTACCCAATTTGGCATGGCATCTTCGTGTGTGTTGAACTGCACCCTGTTCTTGTTTTTGTTTTGTTTTTGCCTCTGCCACCCCCGTAAGGTAATAGGCTCTGCAATAACCTCCTCTGCCTCTGCCTAGTGCTGCTCATGGTTTTGCCAGAGGGACAACGCCCTTGCTTTCTTGGCGGCAATAGGTGTTGTGATTTGTGCTCAAGAGTAGTTTAGGGTAGGCACTTTTGGCAATAGGTGTTGGGATTTGTTCTTATTAGTAGTTTAGGGTAGGCATTTTTATTTTCTTATGGTTGAATCAAAATTTTGTTTGAAATCAATTTCTTAGAAATGGTGTCACCGAGTTTTGTAAAAATAAAAACAAAGGCAACAGGAAGAGGAAAAACCTTTATGTTCATTTCTTGAATGGCGAATTTAGTATCTTTCCGCTATGTATAATCCATCAACAATTTTGTTGATTTTTTTTGTTGGGTTTAGCATACCAAAATTTCATGTGCTTGATACTATCTAGAGACTCCTTCAAGTATCAAACATAAGAAATAGTAGAAAGCTATTAAAAATAAGCTTATGAAAAGAGAGTTAGTCATGAATGTGAGAAAAACTCACGTAGCAGAAAACGAAATAGTTACAAGCTTACGATCAATATTGCATTGAACTTTCTCTATATTGGAAGATTTATGTGGATATCAGAAAGTTATTTAAACTCCCTTATGGCTAAGTATAACAAAATAGAGCAACTGCACAGACTCTCAAGAATATGATTTGCAAATAATAGAAAGCACTGAAATAAACTGTAAATGTTGAGAACAGAGCAAGATAATGGAGAAAAAATTAGCAGGACAGAAAAAAATTACAAGATTGCATATTTACAAAGATCATCTCCTTGTCCAGGAATGAATCAATATGATGGAGAGAAAATTAGCAATACAAGAATACATCGAGAAAATAATAAGAGACTTCAAACATACACAAATCATAGTAAATACTCAGAAGATGATGGCATATTCAGGAGTAGACAAATATAGCTTATGAGGCTTTTGTGATTAAACACTAAACTCATAAAAATATTACAAACAATTCAAAAACCCTGAAATAGGTACTAAACAAAACAAATAGATTAAAGAAAGGAATGAGGTATACATTCATAATCAAATATAAAAACAGAAGATATCAATAATCTAGTTCCACCTGCAACAAACCCCTTGCATCAAAACAAAGAACAATCATCATTCAATGTCAATACGAATACATATGGGAATGATAGAATGCACTAATAGGAAATTGCAAAAATTTAAAAATGAAGCTCATAATGGAGACAAACTTGGTAGTGCAACATAACATCATGAAAACAATTTATAGGAGTGAAAACATGCACAAATCATAGCAACAAATAAATATATGGAAAATTCCATTCATAATGAAGTATAAACATTGAAGGAATGAGAGATATCATGACCTACTTCAACCTGTTATAAACGCATTGCATTCAAAAACAACAATAAATCAGTCATGACGTTCAACATGACATGGCACAATGAGTATTTAAATGTCATAATTAAGACCTAACAAGTAACTTAATTTTGAGGTTAGCTAATTAGCCAAAATATTAACATAAGTGCATATGCCTCAAAATGTCCCTGAATATTTTGAGGATCCATTGTGTGAGCTTGGAGATCCATTCCAGGAGTTACCATACCAGGTCTCTGGTACATATTTGAAAGCAAGATTGTAAGGATGATGGTTGGTCTCGTGTGCAGCCTTGAACACTGATCCCCATGCCTGCGGGCTCTAATCTTAAAGTAGAAAGGGTAGTTTACTTTGTCTTTCTCGGTACCAAAAATGGAAGCTAAATGCTTCGCGGTCAATTTTTCCTGCTTAATGATTTAGACCCAAGGCAGAAAGGTAAAGCTGCAAGTTCTTTAAGCTATACACATAAAGTTAAATCAATTAGCTCGATCTTCTTAGTCCTAAAAAATGCTTATATAGCGACAAAAAAAACACTACAAATGCACAAAAATAGAAAACAACATGGCAGTATTAAAGAAATGGAAGCAATAAAGCAATCCTGAAACCTAAGAAAAAATAAGAGCTACATGAAAATCTCCCTGCAAAATTGATTGGCTTTCATCTCAAGCACAAATTTACATGTAAGATACAAATAAAAATAGAAAGAAAAAACACTAACAAAAAAAGACACTGAAACTGTTAGATTTCCAGGCAATGTATTTGAAAAAACACTAGAGAGTCTGACGGGAATTCATTTGTCATATGGTAAAAAGGCCAGCTCTAATTTGGTGACCTCTAAGACATGAATTTTTTGATACGTACAAAGAAACAAAAAAAGGGCACCTCCAGGTAAAGTCTGGTATTTTTCCACCTAGATAAGCATAATTTTGTAGAAACCTGAAGAATGCAACATAATACAACTAAAAATGAAAACGAGTTAATTTTTTACATTATAATATGCATTGTATCAAGGGCATATGATTTAGCTACTATTTTACCAATATAACGTTCATGCATCTGCATCTTCTGCATTCACCCAATTAATTTTTTTAAAGCCTGTGCTTATAAGTAGGAATAGAACAACCCTCCATGATCCCTTTTCTAATTTCTAAGTCATCAAAATAATTTTGCAACCCTTGTTTGAAATTATCATTCCTTCCATTGTTTAAAGATCAAAAGTTAAATGGAAGGTGTGTATATTATTTACCCTAATTCATTGTTAAATGGAAGGTGTGTATATTATTTATCCTAATTCTTTACAATGTAGAGGAATATGTACTAACCAACAAAATTTGTGGCACCATTATAGATATAACAGAAAATTACAGGTCTATTTCCCTTTCCACCTCCCGGTAAGTATGTACATGTGAGGTTCATAAACTATTTAGGAATATGATTTAATCAATCCAAGACTGTAGAGAAAGTGCTTCTACTTTGATTTGAAAAGATTGCCAAAGGAGAAGGGAATGGTAGATGTTGTTACCTTTTTCTCGAGCTAGGTATACTTATATTTGTTCCTTAATGTTATTGCATCTAGGGTTAAATTAGAAAAGAACTTACTAATTTTTAAAATTTTAAATACATACAATTAAGGTTGTGAAAGCATAGTAGTCTAAAAGGGCTCCAGATACAAACATTAAGTCTGGTATTTTTCCACCTAAATAAGCACAATTTTGCAGAAACCTCAAGAATGCAACATAATACAACGAAAAATGAAAATGAGTTAATTTTGTACATTATAATATGCATTGTATCAAGGGCATATGATTTAGCTACTATTTTACAAATATAACATTAATGCATCTGCATCTTCTGGGCATGCATTCACCCAATTAATTTTTTTAAAGCCTGTGGTTATAGGGAAGAATAGAACAACCCTCCATGATCCCTTTTCTAATTTCTAAGCCATCAAAATAATTTTGCAACCCTTGTTTGAAATTATCATTCCTTCCATTGTTTATAGATCAAAAGTTAAATGGAAGGTGTGTATATTATTTACTCTAATTCTTTACAATGTAGAGGAATATGCACTAACCAACAAAATTTGTGGCACCATTATAGATATAACAGAAAATTACAAGTCTATTTCCCTTTCCACCTCCAGGTAAGTATGTACATATGAGGTTCATAAACTATTTAGGAATATGATTTAATCAATCCAAGACTGTAGAGAAAGTGCTTAGACTTTGATTTGAAAAGATTGCCAAAGGAGAAGGGGTTGGTAGATGTTGTTACCTTTTTTTCCCAACTATACATATTTATATTTGTTCCTTAATGTTATTGCATCTAGGGTTAAATTAGAAAGAACTTGCTAATCTTTAAAATTTTAAATGCATACAATTAAGGTTGTGAAAGCATTGTAGTAGAAAAGTACAAACATTAAGACCTTAAATTATTTACAAAATGCAGACCACCATTATACCATTTAATGGAAGAATAATGAGTACCCATCAACATGTTACCATAGGTTTCTCCCATAAAATGGTTTTGGGGTCAATGTCAATAGTGAAAATATCATCTACATAATAGTCAACATTTTTTATATCCACTTCTAGTGGGATTGAATTTGAAGAGCCACACTTGATTTTTCTTTACCTTCACCATGTTAAGACAATTTAAGTACATATAGGTCATAGTTTTAATGTTACAGTTAATGTGTTAGGTATTAAAGTTTATGTCTTGTAACATTTTAGGAGTTACAATGTGTTTATGATGAGAGTGTACTAGGGGTCATAATTTTTAGAATTCATTGTGTTAAAAATCATATTGCACTATGGTTTACTTAATAATAGAGTTATTCCCTTAAGGATTATAAGGTAATAAATGCCATTTTTTCTTAATGGTAATAGTGGTTAGAAGTTGCATTTTGGAAGGGTTTGCAATTCTCCAAGAGTGATCAAAGTATATTATGGTTTATATGGGATATGGGACATATAAGTATTTTGACTTTCATAATGGTTTTTGGTTAAGACACATATTGTATTTGATATTATAGTGACCATAGTGGTGAAAAGTTACATTAAGAAAGGGAAACAATTAGTGGTGCTAATATATAGTGCAATATATATGAATATCTAATAATAAATTCATTATAAGTATTTTTATTTTATGAAAATATTTTTTTGTTGTATTTGTGTTCTTCAGTTTATGCCTTACGGTGTTTCCTTTGCAACCTCTGGTGCAAATGCTATTATATCCATCAAATTAAATTATCTCAGTTTCAAAACATGAATACCATAAAAAAAATTTACCTACACTTCAAAATTTACCTACACTTCATTGATAATATTAAGATCTCCAAGTTAAGTGAGAGTTAATATTGTAGTTCTACACAATAAATTTCAAAACACTTTAGAATAAGAGAACTTGTTGTTCATGTGTGAGAACCAATATAAATGATATGAACAAACACTTGACCATTTTTGCAATGGTTGAACTTGCTCAAAAGAAATATTTAGCAGGAGGAAAAGTTATAGGTTAATTTCCCATAGCATTTGGTGTTCAACATCTACAAGAGGATAGAACAATTGATGAATAGGAAATGATTGAATCTTGTAACATTCATGAGGAATCCGTTTTAGGAGTACTAAATGTGATTCAATGTTGATGGTAATTCAACTACATAGACTATGAAAGATCAAACGTGTCGTGGAAATGATTGGTGATCCCATTATTGAGTTAGAGCTATCTCATTGAGTCTTGGTACATTCGAAAGGAATTCTTTCTAAGAATATTAAATGTGATTAAGTTTTTATGGTAATTCAAATGCCTAAACTATGAAAGATGAGACCTGTCATGGAAATGGAGGGTAATCCCATTACTGAGTTAGAGCTCTCTCATAGAAGATGATAGAAGATGATAGATTTAAATAGAGTGAAAAATATTGCTTTGATGAATTAAAGATAATTTCGTACCTAATTGCAGTGGTTAAAATATACTTCTCGAGCGATCCTGCCCAAGTTTTGTAGGTGGTAAATGAAGTCTATTTCTGAGCGAGGCGAGTGATACAGAACTACACACTCATGCCCCACAAAAGTAAAATAAAGCAACCTATATTCCTTATTCATTACACTAAAGAATCTAAATAGAGACAATGTAGTTGGACTATGAGGTACAGTGTGGGTAATGTTCTATTATTGTTCTAGGTTAGATTTCTCATGATTGAATTGTATGTGGCTTTCTAGTGTGAAGTTATTTATATAAATACGTTAAATGGATTGATAGTTAAATATCCATGCAGGGTAGGATATTGCATATAATTAGATTGCATGTGCTATTATGGAAGTGATGGATGTATTATACATATGACCTCTCTTACATCTAAGAACAGAGTTAGTAGTGGAAGCATGGCAGGAATTATATACATCGCATTCAATTTCTTTTTTGATCGACGTTTTGAACTAGCCATGGTGGTTCATGATGTGAAAGAATTATTGAAAGATTTTTTCAAATATATAGAGATGTATGAGATGCTTAGCCGATAGATATTAAGATTTATTTAAATTATGTTAATTCTTCTATTTATTTTTTAAATTGAATTGTATTATTTTTGTGATATTTCAAAATTATTCTGGAATTTTTTTTAGGGTGATGGTTATATTAATTTTATTTGTATTAATTCTATTTATTTATTTTATTTTATTATGTTTATTTTAATTATTTTAATTTTAGTTAATTTTATTAATTAAATTATATTTCTAATTAATTATTAATTTAATTGTTTTGATAATTATTTATTAATTATATTTATTTTAATTATTTATATTATGCTAATCTATTAATTTTTTTATTTGTTTAGGATGAGTTGTCCTATTCTAATTGTGTTAATTATCCCTTCTTCTATATTTTGATTATGGATTGTTATTATTATTTTGTAAGGGTGATAAGTGAGTGAGTTAATAATATCTTCTTATTTATGTTTTATTGTAATTGATTTTACTTTGTATTTATATTATTTTTATTAATTTTAATTATATGTCTTGATTATTTATTAAGGCTTACTACATCTTGTGTTAGGTTGTGGAGTTATTATAGTTAAAATATTTTCAATTGATGTTTATTTCTTCTGATTTTTGTTAAATTATATTTTATTATGGTCATAGTGTGTTATTTAATTAAAATGTATGAGATCTTTTATGTTTGTTTTAGATTAATTAGAGAAAAATTATAGTTAAATAAAAATAGATTTAGATGATAACAATCTATACAATGCTATTAAAATATAATTTTGAAAATTTTAAATCCATATATGAAAATTTTAAATCTAAAAATAATTGTTCAATACGGGGTTTTTAAATAATTAAAAGTATTTTTATAAACTTAAACAATAGATTATACGCAAACAATTTTATATCCATCAAAATAGAGTTCCATAATCCTCCTCTGCTCCACCTATACTTCGTAGATAACAATAAGGTCTTCATGTTAAGCCGCAGTCGACACTGAAGTTCTGCACCGATCAGTTTTAAAAATCAATTAATTAACAACAACTGAACTCTATCTAATACTCAACTTTGATACCTTTAAAGTTAAGGCGGCGTCGATATTAAGTTTCTTTTTTAATTTCAAGTAACTACAACAGTCAACTGAAGATTATTTTCAGTGAACTTTACTGTATCTAAGAGTCAACTGAAGATTATAGATCGCAATTAATTCTCGTTGCTCTCAGCTCAAGAACAACGATATTTATAGTATAGTTCAGATTCGTAATTAACTGTGAAATCCATCAAATGACGTGATGCCGTTGGAATTAGAGATTGGATTTGACGAGTTGTTGTTGTAGAGACATTAATGAGAGGTTGGATTTGAAGCTCAGCGCACTCAGTATGGAAGTGTGTATACTTTGAATTTTATGTTATATATAGATATATATATTTCATTTATTTCACAAGTGTTAAATTTGAATATCTTATATTTTTTTGGTTTGAAACATAGAGGTTTCATCTATATCTAAGTATAAAAAAAATTGAGGAAAAAAATGAATAATACAAATTGTATGTTGTTTTATTTTACTTTAATGAATTCTAAATTAGGGATTGGAACAAAGTTATCTTAAATAAGTGTAATTAAAAATATCACAGTTTTTTTAAATTTATTTTTTACTATATATTGAAATTTACAAGTCAAATATAGATTTCACTTAAAAATTTAAAAAATGAATTTTTTAATATAGATAATGAAATTTTTTTGACAATAATCTTAACTATAATAGTTTATGACAATTTCTTATATTTAAGAGTAAATGAATTAATGAATCATTTTTTCATAATTCCGTCATAATATTTTAATTAAAAACAACATTATTTTTATTCTTAAATTTTTTGACTTATTTTTAATATAGTAATTAACAAAAAAACAATAAATTCATAAAATTGCAATGTTTATCAACTAGTCATATCATTAAATAGTTACACCAACTCCTTATTTATAATGTATCATAAACATATATTTATTATTACTGTTTTTTAATAAATATATATTTATTATTAGGGTTTTTTGTTGCCACGGGAACATCCCCACCATTACACCTTATACCCTATACAACCACTAAGCAGATTATTCACGTTAGATTGCAAGCCATACACCTTACATGCAATCTTAAGAGGTCTCCCACCACCGACTAGAAGCATTGACAATACACCTAGCGTTCCTACTTATGTACAACATTATGAACATTCCTACACACTGAACCCACTTTTTCTCATAATAATGAGTTGATGCCAGTAATATGAAGACCTACAGGCTACTAGTGTAAGTATCATTTCTACCTGACATACTCCGCTTGGTCCCCCTGAGGGAATATATAGAGCGCTCACCTGAGTGAGCGAAGGTGAGGGGGCCCTCGCCTGATGATAGGAAGGTGAAGCTAACACATATAATCGAATTCGTGCTTGGTAGTGTCAATCAACTCATTCAAGTACCCAAGCCCTCCATATGCAACCTTCTTTCT